>VXAL01009663.1:119821-177717 GCA_013399475.1 Chauna torquata | reverse complement strand
GCTTGCTGCTGCTCATGGTGTAACAGATACCTCAAGAGACTGGTTTATGTTTTAGGATGCTCCCACGAGTTCAGACCCATTAGAGACCTCAGGTCTCTCCTCCTAGGCTATTAGCCGTGTCTTGTTGCATTTTTATTTCTTTAAAAAAAAAAAAAAAACTAAGGAAAGGGCTCTTCTTCAATTCCACCCTGTCAGTGCAGAGTGAAGTCTCTGCTTTGTGCATGGACAGCTGTTTTCTGGTCAGCCTTACACTTTGCCCAAAGAACTTGACCAAAGCTGCCTGACAAGACAAAGTATATCATTTCCCCGTTTCCTCTCGTCTCTGACTGATACCATCCAAAACAAATTTCCTCATGTCCCAGGAAATGCACTGCTGCCACAAGTTTCTAACTGAAGGAGGCAGTATCAGAAGTTTTATGGGAGACCCAGAACCAGCGAGTCCACCCCTCACAAGCCACTAGCCAATAGCCTAAAACAACCCATTAGGAAAGAGCCCAGTGCCATATTCAGTTAGTAGCATTGCTATCCTTTAATTTCCGTAGGATTAGCTTGAAAACTGAAAGCAAGCTGCATGCACATCTCAAGGATCAGCAGTCTGTTGGTCAGCACCCATAAGTCTCCTTTTATACAGTCCACTCCATTCTCACCTCCAGCAAAAATTGGTCAGCCTTTTAGCCCGGGAAAGCCACTGATTTTAGAGTTATTGCTCTAGAACTGCTTGGGCAAACCTCCCATGGGAGAAAGCCCCACAGCCCAGCATATGGAGGACCCACACACTGAGCCCAGCACAGCCCATCTCAAAGATGCAGTTACTCACAGCACCCTCAGAGCAGGGCACGGGGCACAGCATTTGTTCCCGGAAGGTTTTCAGCCCAAGGTCCTTCTGCAAGCCCTCTGCCTCACAAGTCTTGCCAGCTGGGTCGTGCAATGGCACCAATTCTGCTTGTGGCACGGCACTATTCGGTTTGTGCTGTTCGAGGGTCTACTCACTCCTCCAGGTGATGGGCATGTCACCCCGGGGCTGGCCTCATCCTATCCCCAGTGTTGTTAGACCTCCCCACCTTTATCCAAAACCTTTATCTGCAGACACAGCCAGAATAACTGCACAGCCAAAAAGCTCACCAAGCTGCACTTAATACAACCCACTGTCTGTTTTGCTAACAGCCTTACCCACACCTGCTCCTTGTTCTTTGAATGTTGTGCCTGCTGCCTGGCTGATATTGTCCATCGTTCATGCTGAACAGCTTATCTGATGGTGGCTCCCTGTTGTGGCACGCTGTGGCACAGAGACATCTCATGGCCAGTGTGGTCCCCACAAGGGACCCCAGCAGTGGCTTTGGGTGTTGTGCTTCCTCTTTGAGACTGCGAAAGAGGTTCTCAGGCAGCCAGAGAGCCAAATAACAAACCAAAATGCTCCAAAAGCAGCCAAGGGGCAGAACTGGACAAAACTCTGTCCCATTACCTTCCCATTAAAGTAAATCTCTCGTCCTGTTATCAAAGGGCACCGATCTTTGCCAGGAGACACGGAGGAACTCCCCACCACAAAACCACACCTAAAATACAGACAGAAGTCATCAACATTTTGGAAAGAAGGAAATAAGTTTTTAGAAAAAGACACTTTTTCATTTTGTATAAAGCTTTCCAGACAAGCTGTGATAACCATAGCATAAGAAGTTATGCAGAAAATTTTCTGCATAGAAATGCAGGGGAAAAATGATTTAAAAAAAAATAAAAAATTTAAACAACCACCAACTTAAAAAAGGAGGTTTTGGAAAAGAATAATTTGGCAACAAACCTTTCAGCTTAGTGCTTGGCAGCACTATTTTTTAAAAAATAAAAATTTGTTCAGTGCTTTGGATTTTTCTTTTTTTTTTTAATGAGAAAGTGCATTGATACTGTGAGAGAGGAGGGTCTGAAAAACAACATACCAGTGCATCTTTGTGCACTTTTATAAAAAAAAGATACATAAATCTGAGACCAAGTCCAAATTCCCAGGAGTATGTGTAGCTGCATGGGCTCATTTCCCCTTAACGATGGATACCTCCCAGCTAGCATCGGAAGACATTCAAATGGGTGCTAGAGACACAAAAAAGTAGCATCTCTTGACTTACAAAAACTCCATGTTTCTAGGCCTACTCAGTTAACTTAGGGGGTATTTTTATTAGAGCGTGGGAGGAAGACATGTTCTGATACTTGTCACTCCAGCCACCAAAGCCATCCCAGTGGTGGTTGCAGAGCTTCTGGACTGTAAATGAAGCTGCACCAATTGAAAACACCAACCTGAGCCAACCTAGCATGGCACAGCTCCACATTTAACAACTTACGGGGTCTTAAAGAGGCAAAATTGCATCCCTGGTGGTAAATAGGTGGCTTTCATGCCTCTGTTCCCTCTTTTCTCAGGGATGAACTGGATGCTGAGCCCCCAGCCTGCCTATCAAACCTCTCCCCGTGTTGCCACATCCTCAAGCCAGAACTGCACCATCTTACTCTCTGGTTCCAACTTCCCTGGAGGGCCGCTTGCCTGCCCATGGTTCCTTCACCCCCATCCCCTTCCCCACACCACACAGCCGGTCCCCGTGCTTCTCCTGAAGTGCTTGCAGCGCCCTGGAGCACCGCTGCCTTCGCAACAGAGATGAATGAGTCAGGGCCTCTTTTGGCTGCTTGCAGCTGGATGACTTGACAGGGAGAGGCTCCAACTTTAAAGTAAAAATACTACTTTGTAAACAAAGCTGAGACGAGATTTATCACAAAACAGCCGTTGTTCCCAACAATAATCACCTATTTATTTTATTTTTCAGTGTATCAAAAGAAAAATGCTCATCGTGAACGTTCTGTGCACAAACACGATTTCCTAACGAGACATTCTGTACATCAGTTAAACCAAACAATGGAAACTCTCTGTGCAGGAATGAAATGGCTACATTTGCCTCCTCCAGTAGAAGTAAAGATCTGGGAAACCTGATGCCCCTTGCATACGTCTTGGAGTCACTCCTCCTGGTGTTCTTTGGCTTGCAATGTATAGAACAATTTCTTTGGGCCTTTAAAAGCAAATCCAAAATGTTTTGATCTATCCTGAGGCCTGTACTCTGTCAGAGTATTAGACAAATTCATTCCCAGCATTGGGAAGAGTTCTCCAAATGGCCTGCTGCTAAACCTCAGATGTCATCACATGGAAACATCCAACTTAGAAGCACCAGCTCACCACAAGCCTCCCAGAGGGGTAGGACTCAAGTCACAGAGGCCTGTTTTAGCCCTGGATGAGCCCCAGGCAGGAGGAACAAGCAAGCAGTGCCAATGAGAGGTGTAGCATGTTCACGCAGCAAGGAGGCAGATCTACCCCTGCGTCCTTCTCCCCTGCCTTGGGAGGGTCTATGCTGCAGGCCTTTATGGAGCAGGAGCAGAAATCTCGCTCTCTACCTACACCACTTCCAAGGTAAGCACTCCCCCTTGCTTGTTCTGCTTCTACTGACATTGATTCACAGCCTTTTGTGGAATACATGCTATAAATACATATGCCAGTTTCCAAAATAGCCTCGCAGGGATACACTGTAAACAGTGCTGTTCCCTGATGTTTCCTGCATTTATTTTAGCAGCTCTGCATAACCCGCAGTAAACCCCTTTTTCTGGGCTCCTCTCTCCCAGCCTCCCTTGCTCTCATCACACGGAGGCCGGAAAGGCTTTGGTTTCAAACTAATTCACTCGGTGGCATGGGAAAAAGCAGAGAGGTAACTAGAGAAACAGAACATTTGGCAAATGTGCATTGAACTTCTCACAACAAACCCATTAGTTCATGAGGCCCATCTCTATGGCAACCAAACAGCAGAAAAACAAGAGATTAACACCTAAATTTATTAGTGAGCAAGTGCTTAGCTATTATCATTCCAGGGGTATATTCCCCTCCACCCCCCAACCTCATTTTGGTTCATAATTAAGACAACTCAATTCTAGTTCAAAAGCCAATGTAAACATAGGCACACAATTTACAGACAGCAGATCTGAAGCTTTCATATTTTTAATCACAGTTTGAAAAACAAAACAAAACAAAAAAGCTGCTTGTAAGGAGTTACTCAATTTCCATTTAATTTTGCAAAATTGTTAACGATTGGCAAGTCATGGGGACAGAGGGAGAGATGTTACCCATCCTACCCTAAAAGGTCTATGAAGATCTTTGTAAGATGGAGGAGCTGTGCACATACACTGCTTCTCCCAAAAGAATTTCAAAGCAGCTTGCCTCTATTTTACATGACCATTGCAAGCAGTTCCCTGAGGAAAGCAAAACACAAACTCCACTGTGCTGTTATCACAAACACTGCGGTAAGTGTGTCACTATTTGTGTATGTTCACTCCAGAAGTATGCAAGTGGGGGAATAAGATGCTGCGAAGCACGGACTGAGTGCAGCATCGTGTTCTTTGGCAGCCAAGCTAATGAATCCAGACATTTTTGGAGATCCAAGTGTGCCTGAGGGACGCAAGCGAATTCCAGAGGCCTCAAGAGCAAAGATCAGACAGGGACAGCTTGTAGAAGACAAGCAGGTGTTAGGCCTCTGTCTTTGCAAGTCAAAGTGAAGCAGGAAAACAGAGGATGTGTCTTAGTCCAAGACAGGAACATTTGAAGACGTGTTGGCCATTCATGGTGCTAAGACTCTTCACATTTCGTTAGATGTTTGCTGAACTCTTTTCCATCTTTGCTTCAGGATTTAGAAGAACCTTTATTAAGGATCTGGCCTTCTTGGAGGGGAAGTTCTTAAAGAGTCTAGCCCTCGTCACTATCAGAGACAGGAAATTGGACTGGACAGACTGGCAGACTGATCCTGTCCAGCAATCTCCATGCTGTCCATGAAATGTGAGACAGACCTCATGGCTGGGACAGAATAGCCTTCCCAACAAGAGCAGCACAGATAAGTGAAACAAGGGAAAGCGTTCAGAGGCATGCAGCAGTGTGCCTTGCCTCAGAATCAAACAGACTTTATAAACAAGTGGTTATCATTTCTGGAATCAGAGCAAAGTAAATATGCGGTCAGTGATAACACTCAAAACACAAATGGATCTCATAGGTTGGTAAGGACTACAAGTGATGCACCCGGCTTGTCAGTGCTCCAAGCAGGCTAATAAAGATTGGTAATGCTAAACCCTCCGTTACTGCAGAGGGGAGGGTAGAGAAGATCAGCTCTGAATGCCGCCAGAACCATTCTGACACCGGCAAGTTGAAGACAGCAAGCAACGATTGCCCTGAACTCCACTGTAACGCCTCAAAGTGTGGGTGTGCAGATGTGCGAGGAACCACTTGGCTCCATATAGTAGACTCGATGGATCTGGAAGTCCTTTTCCAAACTGTTTAGAATTTTTCCACTTCCATCACACACTGTTTCCAGGTGAAAGGCACCTTGTTTTGGGGCTAATTCAGATATAGCCATTGTAGGGCTAATTCAGGTGTAGCTATTAAGCCTTTGGTGTCTTTGCATAGGACAGCAAAGAAAATCCAGGCTAAACAGTAGGTAAAAACCTTAATGGTAAGGGCAACAAAATGCTGGGATATGATGCCTTGGAAGACTATTGAGTCTCCACAAAGACCTGTCAGAAATTACTCAATTAAAATTGTTCCTGCCCAGGGGCAACCCAGGACAACCAGCGCAGTCATTGCATCAACGATGCTGAGAGGTGTGTGTTCACTTCTCACGCAGAGCTGCAACTGTGGGTGAGAAGTCCCATGAAAAATAAGATTTGCCCCTTCCTACTGATTTGTGACAGTATGGAGTAGGTATAAAATGCCAAACCTGCCTGATAAAGGCCAGAACAGAAGGCCATGGATTTTAACAAGGTTTCCAGGTCTTTGGGGGTAGATGTTATCATGAAAAGGGAATGCTTTCCCTTCTGAGGACTATGTGCAGGCCGTATAACCCAACATTGCTTCTGAGCACTGACAGCAAATGGGTTACAGAGAACAGACGAAAAAGAGTCAAATAAACTTCTTCTCCAGCTTCCCTCAGGTGGAGTCAATAGATCATTTCTGAGCTTACACCAGTGAAACCATGAGCTAGATTTAGCCCATCACTATACAGACGGTCTAATGGCAAATTGCTGTCATCTAATTTCAGACGTGATCAGAAATGTTTAACATAAAGGTTGCAATATATTAACCACACTGCCATTAGCGGTGGAACAATCCATTACTAATATTCCTCCATCCTCAGCCAACACCTCCTCCTGAAGGCATGCTGCCAGGATTTAAGCTGACCAGGGCCCTAATTTCCAGGCCCTTCAGGCAGGTTACAAGAAAGCAAATTAACAGGTTGAAACCCTGACAATTTGCTTCTGAAATAAGGTCACTGAGGATCCTGCAAGTCCCTAACTAGCTGGCTTGCTATCAGCTGAAAGACATTTCAAGAACGTTAGCATCGGAGCCAAAAATATCTGGGCTTTTCCCTGCAGCAAAACAGCATCAGGAGAAGGAGGCTGAGGATAAAGTGTCAGTGTCTGAATAGGCGGAGTGGTGGGTGGGTCTGGGCTGTTGTCATCCTGCTTGCTGGGGTATCTCCACTGCCAGGAAGAGTAAAGCAGCACTAGAGAGGAGGGGATGTGCCTCAACAGCAGAGCAAGGGCAAATGCACGCTTGGGAAATCACGGTTTTGCAAGTCCCTGTTGACGTCCAAGGAGAGTCCAAAAGGCAGAGCAGCAAGGTGGTTGTCCTGCTGCAGACAGGAAGACAGTAGAACAAGGCCAGTTGCACTCACCCCACACCACTCCGGTAGGTCTCTTGCTCTCTCCTCAGATACTCTTTGTCACCACAACACTCCATCAGCAGAAGTCCTCTGACAATGAGTTTAAGCACACAGCAACCACATTGGCTTGAAATAAACCTTCAGCATATCTAGTCCCCTACAGAAGATGCAATTCCACCAAAACAGCATGCTTAGAAACACCATGCCCACTTCACCAACAGTTTTCATCTACAGGAAAATCTTTTCCTGTCTCTGGTCTCTCATTTCAGTCTTTTCAGAAGAAAAGACCTCTGTTTTTCTCCCATGAAATAATTGCTTTATAAAAAAAATTCAGCACTTGTGTAAAAATTCATATCCCCAAACTTTCATATAAATCCAGCCCAAGAAAAGTTTTGCATTGACCCAGAATAAGATATGTTAGAATCCTCTTTCATGGCTCTCACAATTGGTGTTTTGGATATATTTTCTAAATTAAGCATCCTGAAGCACCAGTGCTGCGTCTTGGTGCCTTTCCGCCCCTTGGAGTCCTCTGGGGCTGGCATATCACTGGGGCAAGGTGGGCACCCTGCTTCTGGTCCATGTGAACACAGACCAGCTCTGACTGCTCTTTTCAAACACAGCAGCATGTCTGACTCCTAAAATTCATGTCATCACGCCACTGTCCTGAGAGGGGAAGACACGCTGCAATGCATGCAGATCCTGGGTACTAGCTTCTGGTTATTAATACCCTCACTCCACATATGCACGCACATAGATGCAGATTGTGTAATAGCTTTGAAAAATCATCCAGGCCCTTCAGAGACAGTGCCATCTTGAATCCATTTGCTGTGTTATGAACAAATGAATGAACAAAAGCCAATTTTTTCTGATCATGTGGAGAAGGCAGAGGAGGGCCACACGTAGCAGTGGAGAGGTGGAGTGTGACTCCGCAGATGACACTGGCCTCCTGAGTGTGCCCCCCGACACCAGTTAGTCTTGCTGGAGCTACACAGGACCAAGAGGTGCCCAAGTCCAGAGCAGGAGGCTGCTGTTACCCGAGTGTGTTTATTTCGGTCCTGCTTGCAAGCATGCGTGTTCCCAGCGGGAGGGGACGTGAATGGTCCCGGCCACCCCAGCCCAGCCCTCCATCCTCGGGCACGTGCCAAAACTGTTCTGCTCACACTAGTGCCAGGTCACATTTCTTGGCAGAGAGCTCAGCTCCTTCTCCCCTCTCCCTTCCCCCATGCTTCTGGTAAAATATGAAAACAGCCTGCCACCTGCCATTTGCCTGGCCTGTTTCACTCTGTCTGCCAAAAATTAGCAACATGCCCCAAAATATAATTGGAAACACTGCACTGCACTGCAGGGGTCCCATTTCTGTTGCACAGAAGAGGCTTGAAAAAAAGCCAATTTAATTTCTAGATTCCCCGGGCTGCATATAGCTGCTAAGTGGGGAGGTAAAAAAAAGTCGCTTTTATCAGGCCAATTCCTATTAGTAGATTCAGATCTTTTAACAAGCCATGCTGTAGGAATCAGCGAGCTGTCATTGCAAGCAGATTTAGGGCATTGTTTCTTGGAATTAGAGTTTTGTGGGAGGTCAGAATCTAGAGGCCAGCATTCCCAAACTTCAGAGCAGAGAGCCTGGGTGCGCACAGCAGAGCTGGGAGTGTCAGAGGATTTGTGAAGGCTGACATGAACCCTGGGAAGCAAATTGCCCCGTTCCTCCACCAGCAGATCTTCTGCAAGGGTCCCTCAAGGACTCTTGCAGGAGGCATCTGAAAATGAGTCCAAGGCTCTGCTGGGGCTTTGCTGCTATTGCAGCAGCCGAGGCTTCAGCTCCCATTCAGGCTCCATTAGGAAAGCAGCTTTGGGAAGTGCTGCACAGCCGAGCAAGGGCTCCCATCTGTCCTCTGCTCTGGGCAGCTCAGCCTGCTTGCAGAGCATGCCGACCACCAAGGCTCTGAGGTCCACAGACCATAGTCCAGCCCTGCAAAGCTAGCAGTTATCTTCCTTTCGCAGAAGGGAGGCTGAAAAGGAAGCAAAGAGAACATAGGGCACCTCATTCGTGCCATGCTTTGGCAGAGAGCTTGGCCAGCAGATTTCTGAAACTGAAAAGCAACATTTCAACCTGAAGAGCTGTTTACATTGTCAGGGTTGACTTGCTAGGCTTACAAAAGCGCTGTGCCAGATTGGTTTATTATGTTTGTCCCTCCAAATACTCAGGGTCTGCACCTTTGTTACGGGGTGTCTGCATCCGCTGTGCTAAAAACCAGGTCTCCTTGAGGAGACCAGCACATGCAGCCACTCACCCAGCAATACCAAGCCTTGCTGAAGGGTTTCAGCTCTCAACAAGGGACAGCGGTTGAGAATACACAGCAAGGCAGTGAGCATGTCACCCACCCACAGAAGTTAGCATAGGCCATCACTTTCTGAAGGCCTAATGGAGATAACTCCTGTAGATGAATTGCCAGGCCGTCTGCAGCTCAGAGGGCACTAGCAACCACTTCACAAACTATGTGAAGCTTATTAAGATAAATACTCCCTGCCATCTATCCCAAGCAGTAATAATACCTCCTACTTGACAAATGACTCCAGTAAAACCAGCAAATAATGTTCTTGCTAGCCATCCTCCAAAGAGCTGGGGTCTTACCTACTTTACCCCTCAAATTCTACTTTCTTCTTGACCTTATATAAAGGCTGTTACAGCACACTGATTTAGGGTGGTATGGTCCAAGGAGGAATGATCTTACAATCTTCTCGTAGGGAGAAGAGTGCATAAACCTCAATTACAGCACTACTACATAACTCCACACACAGATCTGAAGAGGCAGAGTGGCAGACGGACCAAGGTTTCATAATACTGAGGGCTGGGAAACCTTCAGTGAACACCAGGAGAATGAGGTGGCCAAATCTGGTCCCTAAAATCTGGTAGACCAAGTGACAGACCACCCAGCCACCATCAGGGGATCAAGGAACAAAATATGCCTCTCTCAGGCAGATGGCGATCATTTCCGAGAGGGTAAGAAGGATCTGTACCTGCTTGGGATTCTCAGCCCTTCCTGCAGGTAATGGCTACACTGGAATGACACTCTCCATTTGGCCCTAGAGCGCATTAGTTTTCATATTCAGAGATCCAAGTTCAAATCCCCCTCTATATGTTAAAAATAAATGAAAATAAAAATCACAGTACCAGCAACAAAAATCTCCCTTGTCTCGAGGTGTTTTCGTCACTGTATTTGGGGTACAGTCTAGCTCTTCAGCTTGCTGAAACAGCTCTACTTTGGAGGGTATATCAAAGAGCAAGGTACTCAGCAGAGAGTGGTGGGTCTAAACCCATCCAGGAGTGGCTGGATTAAAAATTGTGTCTCCAGCAACCAAGAGAGCAGGACAGCCCTTGGGCACTAGCCAGAAAGGTGGAGCCCCATTTCAACCAGCTGTCTGTTGAGACCATACTTGGGATGCATGCTCTGAAGACTCCTCTCTGGCCAGGTTCCTTAGAGAAGATGCATAGGGATGCCTGAATCAGACATCCTGAGGGCACTGAAGTGTAACTATGAGCCTTGCTGCACAGATTTGGAGAGATTTGGATGTCTCTGGAGCTAGGGTGGAACACTATATTCAGAGCTTGGACTTGGATACCTACATCCCTTTATATATCTAGTGCATGGAACTGTGGGATGCCTTAATTTCAGCCTCAGAAGGGAAGGGCAAGAGGGAGCCCCTAGGAGACCCCAGATTCCTTCTCATCAGGTTGCTTATTTAATAGACTTTAATAGATCAGGGAATGAGAAAAAAACGACCAAGTCTAACTACCTTGAAATTCTTCAATATTAGGATTTTTTTCTGTATCAAGCATGCTGTTAAATGATAGGATGATGACCCAACATTTCCAAAAAAAATAAAAAAAGTCATCACAAAATCCACAGCTGCTCTGCATTTGCAATAAGCTGTTTAAAACAAAATAAACCAATACATTTGCTCCAAGAAATATGCATTAGGCACTGGCAGCTTGCTTCCCTCATTCCTCCATCCACAAGTACTTAAGCTGAAAGGAGGGGAAAACCTTGAAGTAATATATGCGTGAAAAATCCCTGAGAACAATAGCTGCTCTCCAGTTGACTCCAAAGCTGTTATTAAACTTGAGGTTCCTGCGCTAGCAGAGCACAGCTTGAACAGAATACTCCGTATTCACCACCACCAGCACCAGGCTCCTATAATGCAAGCGAGTCAGATTTCCACCTACAAATTCCTGGAAGTTCATAGCCTAAAGAGCAACGTGCCAATATCTCAGTATGAGCAGGCTCAGCTGGATAGCATTATAGAAATCTCCCCTGCTAGAGCAAAATATCAACAGATTAATCCTCAGATCAGAATGGGCAGGCTCTTACTTGGAGCCAAGCATCACCATTGTGTTTTAAATTGAACTTTTCTTAGTGGTCTTCAGAGCAAGGTGCAGTCGACGTGAAGCAGCTGGAGTATGGCATACAAACCTTACCCAAATCTTCAACTCCAGACAAGGAAAAAATTTGGTTTGAAAAGCAAGCATCCAGGAGCTGGCAAGTGGACTTTTTAGCCCATTGTAAGCGTCTGGCTGAACCATGTCCTGGTGATCATCAATCCTGAACCCATCCCACACCATGGCATCAGCATACTGTTCTGAACACACTGTCCAAAGCTGTTTCACTGAACCTCTCACCCAGAAAAGGGGAAGACACCTCGTTCTGCAGGGGCTGAAAGACGAGAATAGATAGTTCAGAGTTTCACCAGCACCATAGGAAGCAACGGACTCATTCAATGAGCTGTGAGAAGATGCAACATGGTGGGAAAGATAAGCAGAGACGAGGGGCTGCACCACTGTTCAAGACAGAGCATGAAAACGACTGACTGGGACCTGTTTGCAGATTTTAAAAGTCTCCAGGGAAGAAGAAATGAAGGACTAGAAAGGAGATCCAAGAGAAACAGAGTTCGCTTAAAAGCAGCAGCTCATCACTATAAATATATCTGTGACACTATGTTGTTTATTTTCAATAAACCGAACCACCTATCACTTCAGCCAGGCCTGTCATGACTATGCATTATTCAAGAAGTTTTGCCTGAAGGGGCACAAATCCTGGCCACTGAGCTGCCATCCCCAGAAGTACACCAGAGCACCACTGGGAGGGCAGGAGGGGATATGGCCTTCTACGTGCTTATCCTGCACAGCAAGCGCAAAGCTTGCTGCCTTGTTCTCCAGAGAAAATGACTTCTGTTCCAGATGGAGTGGCTAATAAACGATTTCTGACAAAAGCGTTGTGTTTCTGAGACAACTGGGAAGCACACACCAGGGACACACAAGGGCTCATAGTCGTGCTGCTGGGCTACGCAGAGCTCTGACGCACTCCCTGCCTGACAGAAGAGCCCTGGCTGCAGCAACATTCATGTTTCATTGTTTTTCTTATATTTTTTTTCAGGATGTGCTGCCTATTGGTGGTTGGGGGTGGGAAAACCAGTTGATAAGTAATGGAGCAACCCACACCGAAGGCTGAGGAACTGGGGTGGGAGGGGGGAGCTGGAGCTGAGAACAGATGCTGCCGACACCAGCCCACGGTGCTCTTGAATAGTAGTCCCTGGATGTGCCAAACTGGGTAGAGGAAGCCGAGTGCAGCTGTTTCCAACCAGCTCATGGCTCCTGTTCCTCCTGAAAATGGAAAGGAGAATTAAAAGTTATGCCCTGCACTGTGGATGGTCCCTTTTTGTAGGGGCTGGCTTTGGAAAATGAAGCATCTGTAGACACCCATAACTGCAAGTGCATAGCTGTTTCTTCTAGTCCCTTGGACGCTGAGCTGGCCCATGAGAAATTTTCTCTAATTGAGTTTAAGAGCTGAAGAAGCTTATGAAGCATTATCTTCAAATCATGTCTTCATCAAGAGACACAGCCCGGAAGAAAAAGTAGCCCAGTCCACTGTCCAACAGATCCCAGCACCAAGGAAAAAAAGCAGAAATGGAGAAAGATCTGAAGCAGGAACAAACTACTATGTTTAAAACCAGATTTCTGGGCATCAGGGACTTGGACAGAAAAGCAGATGAAGGAAGGCTTTAAAGACTGCAGGTAGCTAGAGACACACTTGAACCCCAGCATGTTGCACCTCTGCACAAACACCGTATATTTTCCTTTCTGCTGAGGACAGGTGAAGAGGTTTCACTGGCATTATCAGGAGACCTTAACTGAGTTATGCACTAAACACAGAATCACAGAATCAACTACGTTGGAAAAGACCTCTGAGATCATCGAGTCCAACCTTTCAGTTGCTGTTGGATCCAGGTCCCTGATTGCCCCAGACCCTTTGCAAACACCCAGACTCGTATTAGTGACACCAGGCTCTCTACAGCGACACCAAAGATTTCCCTGAATGCATTGCACACACCAGAGGCGGTACTCAAGCTACTCAAGCTAGAGTGCTCTGAGCTGCCTCTCACCAAGCGTGATGTTCCCAGCCAGCCAGGGAGGGGCACGGGCTGTGTGTGCCCTGGACAGCCTCAGCAGTGGTTTAGAACGGATCAGTTTGTGAAACGCTTGTCTGTGGCAGTCTGCTCTAGCGAAGCACAGGCGATCTCCCAGAAAGTTTCAGGTGTCAGGAACCGTCCAGGTGCATCACATAACCACAGCAAAAGTGAAAGGAACACTGGAAAGGTTCAACTCGACTGTTTTGTACTTTCAAGGTTGGGCTGAGAAGGCGTTTGTAATGGTGCAGTCTCCACTATCAAAGACAGCCATGCATGCATGGTATCTGCAACTAATCTATTACTTGTAATAGGCAAGTGGAAGTATTTAAAATTTATAATAAGAATAAAGCTATCCATCAGCATTCCTGCACAGTGACAAAGGGGGGGTCTCCCCTCCTCCCATTTCGTGGGTTCTCTCAGAGTGAGAGATGCAGCCAGCTGTTTGGAAACAGGCTGTTGACAATGCTGCAGAGTAAGATATAGGATATTCTGAGTCAATTAAAAATTTGTTAAGAAAAAGCGAGAGAGCAAGAGGTGCTGATCTTTCGAATCCAGCTGTTTCACCCTTCCTGCAGGACAAGTCAACCGAAACTTTCAGATCTTCCACAGGGAGATCTGAAACAATCAAAATATGAGCACTCACCACTTAAGGAAAACACTGCTTTTGCTAGATGTCCTCCAACACCCTGCTCACGTCACAAACTTGCACATGATATGCTTCATTGCTAAACACACTCAGGGAAATAAGACCAGCATAAAGAAAGCTAATTGCAATCTGTGTTCACTGTAAAGAGGTCAGGAGAGACCTGAACCATCTGAAGCCATGATATGGGTAATAGAAATCAGCTGCCAGGACGAAGCTGCTTCACTTAAGAGCTCTGATAGAGCCCAACCATGAAACCAGAAGTGCTGCTCTGATTGGACGAAAAAAGATCTAAGGTGGCAAACGCAACATCAGAAGAGGGCTTCAGGAGAAATGGCCAGTGCTCCTCAGAGGTCAATAAAGCAAGCAGATTAAGGACAGAACTGAGAACAAAACCCAGAGACATCTGGGTGTGATTTCATAACTCAATGAGATGCCTACATCCAGATTTCTGCATACAGTCTTACTGAAAGGGATATTCTAGGAAAAGAATGGTGAAGGACAGCCAGAGGTATTGTCCACTGTCCAAATGGAGAGGGAACAGTCAGTCATTAATCCATACAGTCCAAGGCCTGAGGGACATGCAGAAATAGGATCAGTCAGAGGGTTTAACGCTGCAAAATGAAACATCTTTTTTGCTCGGCACACAGTAAAACGGCAGAACTCATTGCCGCAGGACTTTACTGGAGTCAAGACTATTAAGAGGGCACAAGAAGAATTAGACACACTTCAGGACAATAGATCTAACAATGGCTATTAAACACCAGTATCTAATGGAAACCTCCAGGCCTGGACATCCCCCAAAATGCTGATGCTGGAAGCTGAGACAGTAGCTCAGACATGCAGCAGTCTTAGGTTGGTCTCTGCTCCTTGGGTATTGAGCTTCAAGTGTTGGCTTGAGTGGCCTTGCTGTGGCCACACAGGATAGTTTTCTGTCAAACAGGCTGATTATCCCTGCAGCAGCCAAGTCTATCTTTTCAGTTTGTTCCCCTTTTTGAAACTATTTCTGAATGTGCCTTTATTATCGAGTGAGATTGGGTGGGGTTCAAGACAAAGGCAAAATTCAGCAGGGCCACCCTTCTTATGGTACATATATTACAACATGGAAAGGTAATGTCAGACTCCCTACTGAGACCAGAAGCAGCAGGGGTTGAGTTTTGACCATTTCATCTAAAAATCCCAAAGGCTCCTCCATGCTAGATTGTAGAAACAGAAACTGGAAGCTATAGCACTCCTGCCCAGTCTCCAGTGGAGAGGGCAAGAGATGTGGGTGGCAGGGGCACCCAGAACAGGAGCAGGTACTATTGATTTAGGGTGTTGGGGTTTTTTTTGTTTTTGTTGTTGTTGGTTTGGTTTGGTTTTTTGTTTGTTTTGTTTTCGTTTGTTTTATTCAGAGTCTGTGCAAGTATGCATTGGGTTTGCATGCCTCCCTCCTCTTGTAACAACTGCTCTCACTTCACAACCAACTGCGCTCACAGCTCCACTGCTGCAGCTGAACTCTAAAATGAGAGGAGAGGACTCCGTACATCTTCCCTGATGACTGTGCAGCAGCTAGCACAGCAAAGTCCTAAGCAGGGAGACCTTCAGCTTGCAGATGGTTATACCTACTCAGAAGAGTAGCTGGAGGAGACAGAAGAGTACTGATGGAGGAGACAATTTGGCGAGGCTCAGAGCTGACTTTAGGCACCTCTGAGAGCACCCCCTCTGCCTCAGCAGTCAGGCAGGAGATCCAGGAGCCTGTGCCCTGCCACCCTAACCCCAGCACGAAGGCAAAAATCCCAGGAGCTGTCCTTGCAATGGGAGAAAAGCAGAGCAAGCTCTTCCTCCAGCATCTCAAGAAAGCCTGTTTCACAGCAAGCTGTGCCAGCCTTTCTTCAATATTTCCTACAGCCAGGCCTGTCCCCTGCTTTCCCCACCAAGGAACATTTTGTTCAAAGACAGCTAATGACCTATTTACATTTGCCTACAAAATGATATTGGGTTATTTCTCCCCTCCTCTTCCACCACTTGGCTGACTCTGGTTTGCAGAGCTTGTCAGGGCTAATTACATTGACTTTTTCATTGAGCGAATTTTTCCTCCACGCATGTGTTTTCTGTTCTGAGCATAGCACAGTTTCAACAGGTTTTTGATGCTGTTGTTGTTGTTGTTCTTGACAAGAGCTGCTGTTATGAAACACATCCTCATGGCCCTGCCAAGGCCCCAGCCAACTGAGAACCAGCTCCATTTGACGCAGGAGCAAATTGAGACCATTTGGTACTTGGGGCACTGGACATCGTATTCAATCTGCAAGGGAGCTGGGAAAAGCGCTGAGTTTCTCCTCCCTCCCCTTCCCTTTCAATACACTCATTTTTTCCTGCAGAAACAGTTTGTTCTTTTTTTTTTTTTTCCCCGGTCTTCCCTTTTCCTTAATGTTATCCATATGCAGTCCAAGATGGACATGGAAAATTACCTGCCTGTTACTCTCAGCAGATGCCTGCCATTGGTTAGGTCAATAAATTAGGCTTGGGAATACAAGCTGTCCCTGACACCCTTTTGCTGGGGGCAAAGCTACTCAGACAGCAGTGAAACCAGAGCAGCCCAGGGCAAGGTCTCAGAGCCAACAGAGAGTAGAGACCCACCGCCGGTCATGGAGCCAAACTCTTCAGGAGAGCACCCTCTCTTCCAGCACACTGGGAGATTTGAGGTCTAGGGGAAGAGATTGCAGATCCCCTACCGAGCGAGACCTTCTCCCCCATGGAGAGAGAGTGCCTCAGCCTTGAGGGGGCCCACGCCAAGATCACAGCTGTTGTGTGCAGTCTGGGCAATAGTTTCTCTTCCCTGCTCTGCTCCCCAATGTAGCAGCTCATTTATCAGGGAAACGCGCCAGCAAGCCAAGGTGGTGGGAGAGCTGGACCACAGCTGTGCTCCCAGCAGCCCTCCGCTCGGATGGGCCTTACCATGCACCATCCCAACAACATCTTGGTGGGAATGAGACGAAATGGAACTATCCACTGTTACATCCCACAAGTGCCAGGCCAACAAACCCAGAGATTCTTCATTCAGGTAAACGTTTCCATCCTGGAAAAGATAAAAGGGATGCCCTGGATGGAGAACAGTGCCAGTGCAAGCACAGTGGGTGGGAGATGACCAGGTAGGAGGAGGACTACACAAGCTACAGAAGGTGACAGGACAAGCAGTGTAGTTTCCTTTTTTGCCTTTGCACAAAATATAGGAACAAAGCCTCTCCTCCACAGCCCGCCCAGGGAAAGCATTTCAGGGTATCGACTGCCCCAAAAGAGATGCTGTTTTCACAGTCAGCTTGGACCTCAGGGACTTTGTCCAAGGTTCAGAAGTGTGGAGCTCTGGGCTGCTCCATGAAGCTTGGACACCATCTGTCTCCTGCATCGGACTGACTGCTCCGCTCCACAACCAAGGTGGTACATGCAATGTCCTCATCCATCAGCAGCATGGCACCCTGCAGGGTTCAGCAGACCCCAAATACCACACTTCACATCCAAGAGGCTAATCTTTCATCCACGAGGTTTGCTTCACAGAATCACAGAATGGTTGAGGTTGGAAGGGATGTCCAGAGGTCATCTAGTCCAACCCCCTTGCTCAAGCAGGGACAGACACATAGACCACTTTGCCTAGGACGATGTCTAGATGGCTTCTGAAGATCTCCAAGGAGGAGACTCCACAACCTCTCTGGGCACCCTGTGCCAGTGCTCAGTCACCCACACAGTAAAGTGCTTCCTGATGTTCAGATAGAAACTCCTGTGTTCCAATTTGTGTCTGTTTCCTCTTGACCTGGCACTGGGCACCACTGACAAGAGCCTGGCTCTGTCTTCTTCGCACCCTCCCTTCAGGTATTTGTAGACATTGGTCAGATCCCTCTGAGCCTTCTCCTCTCCAGGCTGAACAGGCCCAGCTCTCTCAGCCTCTCCTCACAGGAGAGGTGCTCCAGGCCCTTCAGCATCTTACTGGCCCTACCTTGGACTCTCTCCGGTAGCTCCATGTCTCTCTTGTCCTGGGGGCCCAGAACTGGACACAGTACTGCAGCTGCAGCCTCACCAGTGCTGACTACGGGGAAGGATCACCTCCCTCGACCTGCCGGCAATGCTTTGCCTGATGCAGCCCAGGATACCGTTAGCCTTCTTGGCAGCAGGGGCACACTGCTGACTCAGGTTCAGCTTGGTGTCCACCAGGACCCCAGATCCATTTCTACAGAGCTGCTTTCCAGCTGGGTGTCCCCAACATGTCCTGCTTCCTGGGGCTGTTCTTCCCCAGGTGCAGGACTCTGCAGTTCTCCTTGTCGGACTTTATGAGGTTCCTGTCAGCCCATTTCTCCATCCTTTTGAGGTCCTTCTGGGTGGTCACACGACCCTCTGGCATATCAGCCACTCCTCCCAGCTTGGTATCATCAGCAAACTTGATGAGGATGCACTCCACCCCATCGTACAGATCATCAATGAAAATGCTAAGCAGGATTGGACCCAGTATGGATTCCTGGGGTACTCTGCTTGTTACTGGCTCCAACTAGACTTTGCACCACTGACTGCAACCCTCTGGGCCCAGCCATTCAGCCAGTTTTTGATCCACCTCACTGTCCATCCTTGCAGCCCATACCTCAACAGCTTTTCTGTGAGGATCTTTTTGAGGACAGTGTCAAAGGCCTTAGTGAAGTCCAGGACGACAATAGCCACTGGCCTCCCCTCATCCATCAGGCTGGTCATTTCATCGCAGAAGCTTATCAGGTTCATCAGGCATGACTTCCGCTTGGTGAAACCACACTGACTACTCCTGGTGATTTTCTTCTCCTTCATGTGCCTGTATCTGGTTTCCAGGATGAACCATTCCATCACCTTGCCAGGGGCTGAGGTGAGGCTGACCGGCCTGCTGTTTCCTGGGTCCTCCTTCTTGTCCTTCTTTAAGATGAGTGACATTTGCATTCCTCCACTCTTTGGACACTTCTCCCAGTCACTGTGATCAATTAAGGATTATGGAGAGTGGTCTTGCAAGAACATCTGCCAGCTCCCTCAGCACTCATGGGTGCATCCCATCAGGTCCCACAGACTTACAAATGCCTAGTTTGCTTCAGGATTCCCTGACCTAAGCCTCTTCTACCAAAGTCTTCCTTGCCCTCCACCCCCTGTAAATTCCAGGATTCATTTCTGCTTAAAGGCTGCCCCAAACTATCAGCAGGCCAAAGGGACCAGGCAGCCAGAGGCCATGGCTTAGAGCTGTACACCTGTCACACGAATAGGGCAGCAAGCAAATTCTCCCACGCGCTGACGCCTGGCAGCACCCACACCCCACCAAGAGTCCAGGCACCATTTTAATTAATGCGGATGACCTGTTTTACCACACACCCTGTCCCACCAGTCCTGAGAAAAGGAAACCAAAAAATAGTAGGTGGGAGGTTGAATTATTTAACCTGAGGCACTGACTCAGCCAAGGGCACTGAGTCCACTCTGCGAGGTGTGGACATGAGAGAGTGTCTCAGCAGCACCTGCTGTCACCTCGCTCTGGGAAGCCCCTCCGCAGCCAGAGCCCTTATAGCATAGAGCGATAATTACATTTTAAAACCTCCAGTTCTAATAAAACCCATCCTCACACATTTAGAAGACTTGAATATAACTTTCATTTGTTCCCAAGCCCTTCTATTATTCTCATCAGTTACAAAATTGTCGGATAATTACAATAAATGTGCATGCGGGGGTTGGCTGGTTTTTTTTTTTTTTTTTTTCAAAGTCTCAAAATCAATTTTTTAATCGCAGCGGTGGCAGCTCTGGTGAGGGATTGCGGGGCTGCAGCAGCTCACC
The DNA here is from genome assembly GCA_013399475.1 of Chauna torquata. NCBI lineage: Eukaryota > Metazoa > Chordata > Aves > Anseriformes > Anhimidae > Chauna > Chauna torquata. The sequence goes on along the minus strand of VXAL01009663.1, from coordinate 158,091 downwards.
GCCCCAGGTACAGCGGCAGTGGCAGTGGCTTCACCCTGCTGGAAGCCATGGCAGCAGCCCACACAGGTCCTTCTTTCTGCCTCTTTGCTAAATAATCCCTTAGAAACATTCTGTGTTATTTCCCTGCAATGAATCAAGGGCCCTCCACCATAAAATGGTGATTCTGCAGGGTGGAGGGGATAATTACATCCCCCCTCGTGCTGCTTCACCTCTCCTGGAGAAGATGTGAGTGTAAAGGCCAGGTTGTAAATCATTTTCACACATGTTAATGCAACTGTTTTTGCCAGAGAGGCTGGGGAAATAAGGAAGTTCATGTACATTGTCCCCACCCTTTTGTACGTATAAAAAAAAAAAAAAAGACTCCCCCTCTTTCCCCAAAATATACACAAGGCGAAGGGCACAGGCTGGTCCCCGTGTCTCAGCCAGGCTGACAGAGGTCTCCACCGCCCTTCCTGCTGCCCGCTGGGTCTCCTGAAGGACGCGGTGCTGTTCGTGCAGGTCCCTTCGTCACCAGACCTGGTGTCATTCCCTGCTGCCTTCAAATCTCACGCTCAAGGAATGTGCTAAACTAAGACCTAAAACCCAGATTAGATCCTCTCTGCAAAAAGACATTGCTAGGACAGGATATCCTCCTCATGACATTTTAAATGAGGCCTTCCTCCCAAAAACATGACAAGCTCCTCTGAATTCTAATCCTAACCTGGTCTCTGTGACCCACTTTAAAATTGCCTGCAAGCTTCTCTGTGCTGCAGGCATGATTTGCTGAGGGGAGGAACATCTCTGAGCCCCAGGTCTACTCTCCGCTGAGTCGTGCACACACAACTGCAGAAAAGATGCAGAGTCCATCGCCCCTCTCCCCACAGCAGCCCAGATCTAAAACATTTCTTGTGCATCAGCAAAGGCTGTACTGCTGAAGAGAAAACAAACACGAGATTCCTCTGAAATGGAGCCTAGTAATGTGCCCATAGGTTTATTTGTTACTGGTGCCCCATCTGGAAAGAGAAGAGTAAGAATGTCATCGCACATAAGACATTTTCTGGAGTATCGACTGTATCTACTTTGTCTATCCCAAACTCATTTTAAAAACTCCAGTAGCAAAATCAAATCAATTGAGCAGAAGCATTTTGTTGTGAGAAACAAAAACTTACGAAACCCAAGTGAGTTTATTTGAAGACTGACAGGAAAGCTGCGCAGCTTACAAGTTGTCAGAGTTTGACAGGGGACATGAAAAGAGATAAAATGGTGAAAAGGAAAATTTAAGAGGGAAGCCAGTGATAGGTGTATTATCAGACACTGAGCATTGATTAATGATAATCCTTGGAGTCGGACACCACCCTTCCTCTTCTAACTTGGGCTGGGCAAGGGACATGGGTGAGTGTCAGACATGCACCAACCAACCCTGTCTCTGGCTCAAGCCCAAGGAAAGATTTCGGTCCCTGAGAGGTGGTGTCATGTAAGAAGGTCCATCACAAGCCTCATCCCTTGGGTTTGCTGCTGTACATGAATATTTCCTCTTCTTTGCACTTGAAGTGCCTCAGAGGGACAGGCACAGGGTGTGCCAAAAAAGTCAAAGCAACCTGTGCTCCTGCAAGCTCCTGAGCTCCAGGAGGACTTTGTTTTCTGGCAGGGTCTGAAGCTGCCTGTCCTCTGCCTCCTGCCATGGATGGGAACGGCTCTCCCTGGGCTGACTTCTCAAAGGACATCAGCTAACACAGCTGCCCTGATCTCCCGCAGCCGGGAACCCAGCCTGGCTTATTTCAGTGGAAATCTCATTAAGGAGGAGGTAGAGTTAAGTGACAAAGAAATCAAGCTTATCAAGGTCCAGCTATGGATAGTTAGAGAAAATGCAGCAGCCAGAGCACTTGCCAATATTGTTAATGCCTTTTTTGTCTGTATCTTAGGGTTTATTTTGGCAGCTGCAAAGTGTGTTAAAAAAACATGTCCTCGTTGTATAGATTGCATAGTCCATCAGAGAGAGCCAGAGCTACTGGAACAAGGCAGCATAGGCATGCTCTGATGGCTGATGGCAGAGCTGAATCCTCACCTGGCAGAAGTCCACCCAGCTTCAGCGAGTCCAATGGTGCTGCACCACTTTGCACTAACTGAGCATCTGGCCCAGATTTGTTGTTTGGTCTGTTCTTTGTTTGTTTTTCTGACATCTCCTTTGGGCTTCTCATGTTTAATCTACAACAAAGGTGGCTTTTCGGATGCCCAGGGGATCCACAGATCCACCATATCATCATCAAACTCAGCCATGCTCTGTAGTGGTTCAGCAAGTCATGATGGGCTCTCCAGGAGCCAAGCCTTCCTCTTAGTGTCAGTATGGCTTTCTCAGCTCTAATATACCCCAAATTCAGATGGGATCAGGCAGTTCAGACATCTCCCAGGAGCAAACTCTGAAGTGAGAAGTCTCGATTTGCCAGTGACCATGTGAGCAAGCTTTTTCTCCTCTCTCAAAACTTCTTTCATAAAAAGCATTGCTGTAGAGGACTAAAAAAGTTAACCTAATAGGTTGACTTGTGGTGCACAGCCACTGGATGACAGTGACTTATCGATTAATCAGTAAACAACGACAGATTTGAGTAGTTAGATGAATCTCAATCACGCAAGTGTTTCTTACATGCCAGAGAGTCATTGCTCTGGATGCATGATGTCCTTCCCAGTGTCCACACACAGCAGATTGGAGTCCATTGGCCATTGGTGATGGTGTCCCAGAGATAGTATCCTCAGCAGGTGTGTTTCTGCTGGAGAGGTCAAGGCGGTGGCTGTCATAAGAATAGGAAATACAAGCAATGGATTCCCTTTTGTCCTCCATCAATTTGTTAGAAAACTTGGTTCTTACATACTTTCATCCAGGAGGTAACCAGCTTATTTCTTGGTGAGCCTGCCAAAGGAACGACTGTCCTGGTAACACAGATAGATGGACACCTTTATGAGCCCATGAGAAGGTGGCTACAGGAGCCTTCCCTCCGTGTGATCTGGGGATATCATGGCGTACATGAATTTGGGGGTGAGGTGCCCTTGCCACGCTGTGGTTCACCGGTCCTACTGTGGGTGGGAATCTTTGCTCACAAACCTCTTCCCTGGCAGGAAACACATCCTTCTCTTTGACTGCAGGAGGAGACACCAAGTCCGACCAAAAGCACCTCCTTACAGGATGCAAATAAAAGCTTTAAAGAAAGTGAACGGTCAAGAAAATGAAAAGAAACAGCTAGGTCAGCAGCACATCATGGTTGCTTGGCATGTCTCAAGCCACGCACAGCTAGGACCATCTGGTGACAGCTGGCAGGCTAGTGCATCCAAAAGAGGCTTGCTCTGGCCAGCGGCATGTGACAAAAGCTCTCATGTCCCTGTAAGACAGTGCAGGTGATGCTGATGAGGGTAAACAGTATTGAAGATCCTTCCCAAGCTGTTGTCATGGCTTTCACTGAAAAACGATCTCTCTCCCCTCTTGGTGTAACCAGGGACACAGACCATGGCTTAGCCAACAGCAAGACCCGTATTGGGTTTATGTGGTAAAGGTTTGGTAGCAGGGGGGCCACAGGGGTGGCTTCTGTGAGAAGATTCCAGAAGCTGCCCCATGTCAGATAAGAGCCAGCTCCAGCCGGCTCCAAAAGGGACGCACCGCTGGCCAGACCTGAACCAATGAGCGATGTTGTTTGCGCCTCTGTGAGAGCATATTTAAGAAGGGGAAAAAACTGCTGCGCAACAGCAGCTGGGAGTGAGAGGAGTGAGGAACAGCCCTGCAGACACCAAGGTCAGTGAAGAAGGAGGGGGAGGAGGTGCTCCAGGCGCCGGAGCAGAAGTTCCCCTGCGGCCCGTGGTGAGGCCCATGGTGGAGCAGGCTGTCCCCCTGCAGCCCATGGGGTACCACATGGAGCAGATCTCCACGCTGCAGCCCGTGGAGGAGCCCGCGGTGGAGCAGGTGGATCTGGCCTGAAGGAGGCTGCAGCCCACGGACAGCCCCTGCAGGAGCAGACTCTGGGCCGGACCTGCAGCCCGTGGAGAGGAGCCCACGCAGGAGCAGGTGATCCGGTGGGAGCTGCCACCCGTGGGGGACCCATGCTGGAGCAGTTTGCTCCTGAAGGATGGACCCCGTGGTACGGACCCATATTGGAGCAGCTCTTGAAGAGCTGCAGCCTGTGGGAAGCCCACGCAGGACCCGTTCGGGAAGGACGGCATCCCGTGGGAGGGACCCCACGCTGGGGCAGGGGCAGAGAGCGACCATGAAGGAGTGGCGGAGACGAAGCGACATGGACTGACCGCAACCCCCATTCCCTGTTCCCCTGCGCCGCACGGGGGGAGGAGATAGAAGAGGGTGGATGGGGGGAAGGTGTTTTTAGTTTGCTTTTAGTTTCTCACTGCTCTAGTCTGCTAGTGATAGCAATAAATTATATTAATCTCTCTATGTTGAGTCTGTTTTGCCCGTGACGGTAATTGGTGAGCAACCTCCTTGTCCTTATCTCAACCCCTGAGCCCTTGTCCATCATATTTTCTCCCCCTGTTCCTTTGAGGAGGGGGAGTGAGCGAGCGGTTGTGGTGGAGGTCGGCTGTTTAGCTGGGTAAAACCACCACACCCACTCTGTGCCTTCGGATTTGCTGCTGCTTGGTCCCTCCAGAGCTCCTCACTTCCTCTGACTGGCCTAACACAGCCGTCCTCCTTGTCCCAGTGTGATGCCCAAGCCCAGCTACAGAAAAATCCAGTCTTGGCCAAGGCCAGCTTTGGCCTTATGGCAGGTGGCTACACCTCTGCTGCACAGCCTGGCATAGAGATGGCTCTGCTGACCTGCACCCCTTCGCATGTTAGCTTTAATTTGGCTCTGTCAGCTCCGCAGTCAGGAAGATCCTGCCCATAGCGATCCTCATAAGGAGCTGGGGAGCAGGGATTCCCTTTGCTGCATTTTCAGCACGCGCATCTGCATCTTGGGCTTCCTTATTTCAGCCGTGCAAGCAGCAAAGGAGCTGAAATTGTACCCATCGTGTTGCTATTGGTCACTCAATCTTCTCTCCCCCAACTCTCCCTCCTGCTGCCCCCACTTCATTCCACATTTTTCACATTTCTGGGGATTGTTTTTCACCTCCCAGTGCTTTCTGGAGCTTGCCCAATAGAAATAAATGCAGCCTGACCATCACTGGTGGGGCGAGGGGCAGGAGGTTACACTCTCGGTAAATTTAGCCTCTCACTGACAGATTTATCTCCCTTAATCAGAACCAAGTGTAGTTAGCAAGGTTTGTTTTTGTAGACTGAACTTCCCCAAAGTCAGTGCACACACACCTCCCCCTCCCTCCCCAATTACATAAATGCTTTTAGTTAAGAGCTAATTTCCTGGAGTGTGTGCCAATGCTCTCTCCAAGCAAACAAAACAAAGACGACACATTAAAAACAGGGTTTTGCACTGAGAGGGAAGTTTGTGCTAATAAAAGTCCGGGAATGAGAAGGTGTCAAAGGGCTCTTTTCCCTACTTCTCCTCCTTCATTTGCCCATGCAAGACAAAGCAGAGACAGAGAGCACCCTTCCAGCCCACAAACACAGGTTGTCCTGGCAGATGGTCTTGTAAATGTCCTCAAACAGCCTTGTGCAACAGCACGGAGGGGTCAGTGTGCCGAGGGCTGTTGTGTTAACGGGCTCTGGACCTGCTGGTTTAGCTGTGGCTGCCTGGCATCATCTTCACCAGGCCTTGTATCGAGCCAGCCTGACCCAGAAAGCCACGTTTGCCAAGCACGACCTCCGGATCACGTGAAAGCTGGCCACGTGTTGCCTAACGCAGGTATCGAGCCTTCTCAGATGCTGTTTGTCTCTTCCCCTTCCACAAAATCCCACTTCACCCAGTCAAGGAGATATTTTCAGTCAGAAATTAGGGAGGCGAGCCTGGCAGATTCACTAGGAGAACCGCAGAGCTTCTCCATTTAAATCAAGGCTGCCTGCTCTTGTCCTTTCCTCATCCTACGCTCACACATTGGCACCACCAAGCCGTCCCATCCTGCCACAGCTTGGATCAGTGGGGGGCTGATCTAGCCAGGACTTGGCTCCACAGTCCTCTCCTGGGAACAATTTGGAGGCTGTGTGGTGGGAGAGATTTTGTGGACATCTTCCTTCACAGGGCTCCTCCTCTACATCTGTCCACGATCTTGCTCTAACATTTCCCTTTCATTTTTCTTCCTGTCGTGCTATTAATTAAGAACATTTCTAACATGTGCCAGCCTGGGAAGGAATGTGTTGTAATGACCATTTTTCTTCTATTTTGGTTTAACGGATTGGTTTTTTTTGAGCTCCTAAAATGCAACTGAGCCCATAAAGAACAGATTTGAAGAGAAAAACTTGAATTCAGACTCCAGTAAGGCTGAATAAACTTCCATTAGGTTTCAGACAGGTGGACAATGCCAAGGGCAACCATAACTTCAGCCTCCCTTCATTTCTGTGTGTCATGCCTGGCTAGTGTAACGGAGTGATGTTTCTTCCCTGTTTCCTACAGACCATGCTGGTTGCCAGTTAGGAGACTGAAACTTCCTTTAAAAAAAAAAAAAAAAAAAAAAGTAAGCAAGAAATGGGGAGGGATGGAATAGCCCAGGCTATCTCTGGGCTATCTCCCATTCTTGTGTTCCCATAGTCATCAAACGGTCCTATTGAATGTGTCCTAGAAAGCATCACTGGTCCTATATGCTCTGTAGCTGTTGTGGCAGACCAGGGAGTTGATGTGGAAGACAGAGTTGGAGATGAAGCAAGCGCTGGCATTTACACTCCAGTGTCTCTTGTGACTACGTGGCTGGGACAGGGGCAAAGGCCAAAGGAGAAGTTTATTTGCTTCAGAGACAAAAGAGGAATGAGGTGAAGAGTGGTGCAGGTACCTAGGGTGTTGTTGGACCCTGGGCCTTTTCCTTTGTGCCTGCAGAGCAGACCTGGGGACATATCTTTCTTTTTCTCCTTCATGCGCATTGACTCTTCCATGCAGAGCCTGATGACCAGGTTCATCCTGCCTAGTCCCCCTGGCCACCCAGACTCCCTCGTGGGAGAGAAATGGGTACTGCCAGCTTGTTCTCCATAAACCAGAGGAGCAATGTGACTCAGACGAGCCAGTTCAGGTGCAGACAGCTCTACCTGCTCAGCTGAATGGTCATACTGCCAAAATCTCAGATCTGTGCAGGGTCTAGCCCCCCAGAGCGCAGATTCTGGCTGGTGTTTCCAGGTGTGGTTGAAATGCACTCAGAGAGATGAAGAGGGGCACTGTGGACTGAGTTCATGGAATAGCTCCACAAAGCTCGGCACAGGCCAGCTCGAGATGGACTGTAAAGGATGAGATGCAGCAGGCAGTGGCATCCAAAAGGACCAGATCTAATCACAGTCCCTTTTGGCTTTCACACGTTAATTTGTCTGGGGTTCATCTGGACAAAAGCCATCATTAGAAAAGCAGCCTGCTCTGGCCTGCTCAGCCTGTGGAAGCCATCAGAAAGGACTGCTTGTGTACTGCTAGCTTGTTCTCCCTGGTTTGCTTTCCTTTCTGTCTGGACACAGGAAATGAAGAGGATCTGCGAGGATAAGATAAGGCATGTAATAAATTGATTTCTTATAAATCAGCCTGTCTCTCGGTCTTCCCACTGCTGCCCCTGTTTCTGCTGAAAGAGAGTGCAGATGAACTTCAATAGCTTGGTCACACGCAGTTTCTGCTGTTCATCAGCTCCGGCTTCTGTGGCAAACCCCAGGCAGTTCCTTGTTCCTTATCTTTACTGGGAAGACTTGTCCTTTGAAGGGTACAGTGGTGGATAACTGGGTACTGAGAGAACGCACACATCCCAATGTATCCGGTCTGTCAGGATATCCCATGATTCTATGATTCTTTGCTTTCTATGCTTCTAACATATCATTATCTTACACTGCATGGCATTTAGAGTCCAATGCTGCTCCCCAGTTCACTTCCGTTAACTTTGCAATGGGAACCAAGCGCCCGTGAAGAAGTTGGAGGCACCTGCATCGCGCCCAGTGCAAGAGGAACCCCTCCACAGCCTGCACTGGGAAAGCCTGTGATTTGGGACGCTCAGGCCACCCCCACACCTCGCCCCACCAGCCCACCACAGCCCATGAGGATTGCTGCGTGATAAAAATACCCAGGTAAAAACGCGTGGAAAAGTAAAACACAAAGCAGCGCTGCTGGCACAGCTAGCCTACACGGGTCTTGGACAGGAGCTCTGCCTGGGCCTTGCAGTGCTGTGCCGTGCCGTGCCGTGCCGTGCCATGCCGTGCCGTGCCATGCCGTGCCGTGCCATGCCATGCTGTGCCGTGCCAGCAGGCACAGAGGAGCTGTGCGCGCTGCCCCAGCTGCCAGCTCCCACAGCCCGGGGGGAAGGCTCCGGCGCCCAGGCCTCCCGGTGCAGCATGCAGATCTAGGTGGGGTTGTGCTTCCATTAAAAAGCCATTAAGGCTTTCTTTTCCCGTTGGTGCAATTAAGGATGAATTCTTCTGCTTCCTTTTGTGTTCAGAAAAGTTAGGTCGGGCCAGGAGCATTGCTCAAGCACAGACAGCTTAGCTGGGCAGAAAGGAAGGTTTCAGCAGCTAAGAGAAATTGCAAAAGAAGGAAGAAGCAAAGTGGAGAGGAGAGGTGCATTTACATATTTTATGAATTAGCAAGGGCTGAGGCGGAGTCCCTGCCTTGTGAGATCTTTAATCCAGACTAGGCATCTTCCTGTGGGAAACTCCCAAGAAACCACCCCAGTTTCTTAGCTTAATAGCTGTGTTTCTCCCTGCCCTATTTGGACGAGCAATAACTCCATCGGTACTCAGGACAGAGCAGCAACATTTTCTGGATTTCAGAGCTCAGCCTGCAGCAGGATGCGAGCAAACTGTGCCCAAGGCCGGGCTCGCGAGCTGCCCTTGGTAGCAGCGGGGATGGCCGCCCTGCAGCGCTGCTGCAGCTCTGCACCACGGACATGCAAAGCAGCCTCTCGCTTCAGCTGACAGCCACTTCTGCCCATCTTCCAGGGGCTGTAACAGACCAGAGACAGCCTGGCATCCAGAGGGTAGATTCCACTCTGCTTAATGTCAAAATTCCCCTCATTTCCCCTAAAAAGCAGGCACAAGTGGGACTATTTTTAACCCTGGTTTATTTTTACAGTCTTTCCAGCGCTGCCTCTCACACGGCTGCGAAGAGAGCTCCCGGTAATTACAGCACAGCATCGTTACATCCATTGCAGCAAGGCAGGGCCCTTGCTCCCCAGCCCAGAGGTGCTGCTTGGGGACGAGGATGTCCCTCGCCAGCAGCCCGCACCAGCCCCACCGCTGGAGATGCATCCAGCTGGATGCGTCCCCGTCCCCGCAGCACTGCCCCAGGGACCTTCAGGAGGGAACCGACGTACGCAGCCCCTCGCCCGCACTGCAGGGCAGGTTGGGTGGCAAAATGGTCTTGCACGGAGGCGGAGGCTCCTGGAGAAGTTTTCAGAGCTGAAACCCAGCTCTGCCCCCATGCAGAGCCTGGCGGCAGGGGGCTGGGGAAGGGGCTCGGGGTGCTCCCAGCTGCTTCAGCCAGGGATGCTCCTTGGGGGAAAGCTCCGGGTGCTTGGCCAGCGGATGTTGCGGGCCGGTGCATTTTTCTGGTTTGGCTGAGCAATGTGCAAAGGTCTGGGTTTCACTCCCTGTGGGAATTAAAACATATCCCAAGCCCTGGTGTTTCTCACCGAAGGGAACTGCTGCATCCCACCGGCGTGACTAACCTCGCTAATCGTGGCCTCTGCAGTCCGGCGGCAGCTGGGTCGGAACGCGGCCGCGCTGCGAGGCCGGCCTGGAAGCAGCTTTGCGATCGCTGCGGTGCAGATGCGAAGCGAGAAGGGAGGGGAGGCAGACGGGGCCGGTCTCTGCCCCAGCAGTTGCCTCTCACCCTGCCATCACCTCCCAGAGCATCCTCCAGAGGCTCCAGCTGGCTTCCCCGGGGGGAAATCGCAGCCACTGTGCCACGCTGCCCACCGTGACAGCCCGCAGCTCCTGCTGGCGGGTCCCCCGTTACCATGGCAGTGCTGTCAAGGTTCAGATAACATTTTCCTCCATCCCAATTTCGGCTGCCGCTTTGTTTCTCCCACTCAGGCTTCGCTGGACACGTTGGCACAGCCCACCTCGCCAGGCAGCCGGGAAAGGGTGCGGACGCCTGGCTGCAAGGCTGCTGTGCCGAGAGGGCTGCGGTCACATCGCGTGAGGCCCTTGCTTCGGAATCACAGCATCAGCTCCTCTGTCACAACAGGGGTAAGGCTGAAATCAGCAAGCAGATACTAATAAATCCTCCGCTGTCTCTTCTGATTAGACTTAATCACCAGGAAGAACCCAAAAGGCCTGAAATGTTTCCACCAAGTGACAAAAGAGAGAATTTCTTGTTGTTTTTTTTTTTTTTTTTAACTCCTGCTTGCAGAGGGGCCGTCCATGAGTACGGCCCCTTGGCAGCACTGCTCCTGCTGTGGGTGCCTGCCCGTCCCTGCTGCTCGGTCCCCCACCCACAGCCCCAGTCGGTGGCTGGGCAGCAGGACGGCTGCGCCCCAGCTTGGTGGGCAGCCTGGCCGGGGGCAGCTGGGACCCGGTACAAACCCCCCTGGGCGAGCGGGAAGCCCACAGCAGCATCTCCCTGGGGCCACGGTCCCCTCTCGCCCAGGTGCTGTTTCATGGTGGCCTCCATCCAGCTTCTCCATGGCAACATCTATATGTTAAACACAGGTGCATCCCCCAAGCAGCCTTTGCAAAAATGCCACCTCTTGCATGACACAGCCGTTTTTCAGGGAATATCCCCCTTACCCACTCCCAAATGAAGAAGATGGGGAAAGCAGCTAATTAGAAGTGCTCTCGCATTGCCTGCATCCCAAGCTGTTAGCTAGCTGATGAGCTGCTAAATTGTTTTTTATTTTTTTGCTGCTGACAGAGATTAACCTATGGCTTTGGTGCTGGGGACCTCACTGGCAGAGGCTGCTCACACCAGTGCGGGAGCAGCCAGGACACTGCCAGCACTGGTACCCACCTCACTGCCCGCAGAGGATGGACACGGTGAGTGGGAAGGGCCGCTGCTGCCTGGGCACATCCTGGGCTGCGGTACATCTCGGCACGGAGGGTGCTGCTCACATACCTTGCTGGGGATCGTCGATCAGTTAATGCTTGCAGAGCGGGGAAGAGGGAAGACGCACTGCAAGGAGGAGAGCCATGGCTGATTCCCCTGCTGCGGAAAGAACTGAATCTTTACCAGGCACAGCTGGATGCCCCTCAGAAGTGAGGTGTTACAAGAAAAGCTGTGTTCACACCCACGAGGCAGCTGGCAAAATGTCACCGATCTCCTGGACCCCTGGGGGGCATTTGCACAGTGACAGCAGGTCGCCTTTAGCTGGTGTTTCCAGGCTCTGTCCTACAAATACAAGGACATTGATACCTCATCCTTGTGCGCTCCCATCTTTCAGGCCTGGAGAGTGATAAGACAGGGGTAAGGGACCTTTCTGCGGTGAGCATGGGCAGGCACCAGCATGGAAACAGTGCTGGGGATGGGTGCGCTCACTGGATGTGTGTGCAAACGTGGGCACGGAGCAGCTGCGGGGCTGCAGAGGGACTGCAAGGGGCAGCTGGAGCACCCGCAGACAGGCTCCGTGGGCTCCACGGTGATGCTTCAATGGCATCGGACTTCTCCCAGAAGCCCCCGACCTGTTCGCTGGCAGCACGAGGTGAAAAAGCTCTGAAATTGAAATGCCTTTCTCCTGCAATCCAATTCACAGCTGAGCCCAGCTGCTACTTCTGCAGTGATTGGGCGTGGGTTTGCCAAATCTTCCTTTGTCCATTGAGGACACTGAGCCCTGTCCCTTTGGGTATTGCTAAGGATTGTGCCCAGGAACGGGGGGTGCTGGCAGAAAGAGGGGCAGGCCCTCTTTCAGATGAGACAGCCCTGAGTTAAATGGAGAGCTCAGACCGGCAGCACAGTCCCCTACCTAAACACCGAACCACACGGAGGTGGGGAGGTCTGCGTTGGGTCGCCGCTGCCTCCAAGCAAGCCCCGTGCTGCCACCGCTGGGGTTTTTCTTCTCGCCATCCTTGATTTACAGGAGTGGTACTTTGGCAGTCACACTGCGGAGCTGGAAGATTCTGATTAGCTGATGCTGGGACATCGTTCCAGGAAAGGCAATCCATTTATCAAAGTGCTTGCAGCTCCCCAGTTCAAGGCAGGTGAAGTACTGATAAATATCGAGCAAAGCAAGTGAATCAGACTCCAAAGTAGCTTATAAATAAAAGGCTATTAAAAACAAACAAAAACAGACAAAACAAAACAAAAAAATGCAGGTGCTCATGCCAACTTTTCTTCTCCAGCAGCAGCTCTGGGCACTGGTGCTTTGCATTCCCATTTCACAGGGACAACTCACTGGAAGAGTTGCTGGCCTTTACATTGCAAAATCCAAATGGCTGCAATTTCAAACTGAGATGGAGTTGCAGATTGTTGGTTTACTGGGCAAAAATCTCCACGAAATCACGTCCAGGTCTGAGGATGTAATCGGAGCTAAGCATGCCCAGCTCCATCCGCCCAAGCTGGCATCCCGAAGGCCAAAGGTCCAACACGTGCTGTAGGCTGCACAGACACGGGACAATTGCAAAGTAAGTGCTGTCTGGCAAAGAAAAGAGCTGCTAATTTATTGAAGCGCTCTGCAAAGTAATTGCATTCGGACCACTTCAGCTATCCTGGGTTCGTGCCTTCGTGCAGGAGGGAGACTTCAAGAGATGGGGCATAAAAGGGAGCAGAAAACCAAAGAGATCTTTGAAGCTGGGGCAACAGAGCATGCAAGCAAACAGATCAAAGCTCCCGGCTCCCACCCCATGCAGACAAAGCCTCGCAGCTCCTGTGGACAAGCAATTAAGAAACAAATCGGCCACATTTGTTTTCAGGGGGCTGAGAAACACCTCTGAACCTGGTGGCCATCAAAGCAGGTTCTGCACTTCAGCTGACTTGCTTGCAGCCAGCAGTGCGCGGGGATGGCCGCTCCCGGCACGTGGGGTGGGTGGGTTTTGGCAGGTCCCTGTGGGATCAGTACGAGCTGTGGAGGAACAGGTCGCTTTCAGCTTGCTCCGCAGCACAAGGAAGACGTGATTCCTACCATGACTACAAAAGCGTCAGGGAGCTGCTAGATTAAAAAGAAAAATCAAGCAAATATAAATCCCCAAAGATTAAAAGTGTTGAAGAGTTCTACTGTTTAAGAGGGAAAAAGAAACACAAAACCTTACAAGTAGATACCCACATAAACTCTAAACCACCTTCCTGAGCAAACAGACCCACGCAGGCTCCCTGCGCTTGGAGCACTGCACCGTTCCCCAGGGCTTGCCTACCAAGGTGAGCCACCGCCTGCCTTCTTTCAGCCCTCGCTTTCTGAGGAGGACACTTGGCTGTTTCTTTGCCCCAGCTAATTTGGTAGGAAGGGGAGCGCAGCTGTGTGACAGCCACCGACTTGTTTCCTTCTGGTGCTGGTAAGGGAGCAGTGCTGCTCATCGCCTGCTCCCTGCCCTCTGTGCTGTGAATTACAACTGGTTTGAGTCCCAGAAATGGTTTTCTTCCTCCAGGGAGCTGCAGTGAGAGCAGAGCAGGGCCGGGATGCAGATCAGTCACCGCAGTGTCACCTCTCCCAGGCTGAGCCTCTCTACCAGCAGCTTCTCCCCCAAAGCTGTGGCCGGGCTGCGCAGGGAGGGAGGCCCCGGCTCCCTTCAGCCACCCGGGCAAGCTGCTTACCAACCTGGCCACGTCTCCAGGGGAGGAGCAGGCTCCGGAGCCCAGCCAGCGCGTCAGGGACCTCCAGTGACACGTGGGGACACTTTTCAGTTCCTGCATCTGGCAGTGACACAGACGTGGCCGCAGAGGACCGTGGAAGCTGGCAGGCCATGAAGGATGCTGTCCCTGAGGAGCAAGTCCCAGCCGTGCTGCTGGGGACATCGCTGCTCCAGGTGGCACTGCCAGGTCCCCACCACCTTGCCGTTCCTTGCTGTGGCAATGGCCACGGCCCTTGCTAAGCCCTGAGGACAGTGTCAGGGACAGGGTGTGCTCTGAGCTGGAGGGAGCACGGGCAAGAGTTGAGTTGGAGCAGGACAGAGCATCCCAGCCCGGGCAGCCACCCCCGCAGCAGGGGGTGGATCAGGGAGCAGCTGAGGGGATGCTGCGGTCCCCAGGGGTGCAGCAAAGGGAATGCAGGTGATGTGCTGGGAATGGGGTGGGGTGGGAGGGAGTGAAAGACACCAGCTCTGGCACACAGTGAGAAAACCGGCTTCTTGCAAGGGGCTTTCGTGAGACTCCACCTGGAGCACTGCATCCAGCTCTGGGGCCCCCAGCACCAGGAGGACACGGAGCTGCTGGAGCGGGCCCAGAGGAGGCCACGAGGATGCCCAGAGGCTGGAGCACCTCTCCTGTGGAGCCAGGCTGAGAGCTGGGGTGTTCAGCCTGGAGCAGAGAAGGCTCCGGGGAGACCTCACAGCGGCCTTCCCGTGCCTGAAGGGGCTGCAGGAGAGCTGGGGAGGGGCTCTTCATCAGGGATCGTGGTGACAGGACATGGGTCGTGGCTTTAACCTGACAGAGGGCAGGGTTAGGTTGGATGGAAGGAAGAAATTCTTCACTCAGAGGGCGGTGAGGCCCTGGCACAGGCTGCCCAGAGCAGCTGTGGGTGCCCCATCCCTGGCAGTGCCCAAGGCCAGGCTGGATGGGGCTGTGGGCAGCCTGGGTGCTGGGAGGTGTTGTGCCCGTGGTAGGGGCTGGAACAGAGTGGGCTTTGAGGTCCCTTCCAGCCCAAACCATCCTGTGGTTCTATGAAAACATTTGTCAAGGAATAGAAGGAAACAGGACAGAAAACTCCCCCAACCCTGCTGAAGGAAAAACTGCTCACAGCCCGCACCCTCTTCACCCACATCTGCGAAGAGAAGACGCTCCCAGCCCGTGGGCTGACCACAGGAGGGGCCAGGATGTGCTTGGAGCAGGCTGTGTGCTCCAGGGAGCATCCGTGCTGCCACCTCCAGCCCCTGCTTTGCCCCCCAGTTCCCCGGGCTGCTTGCACAGCACTTGGACTCACACAGGGGCAGAGGCAGGACGTGGTCACTGCTGCGAGTCCAGCAACACAAAGGGGGGGCTCAGAGCTCTTCTGACCAGAGCTGGCTGTCTTCCCTCCCCCCTCCCAGTGGGTCTCTCCGTCCCTCTGTCTCCATCTTCTTCTTGGGCCATCTCCTGGATCAAGGTTGTTGCACAAAACCAGAGTAATTGCCCTGCCTTGGAGGGCTCTTCTGAAAATCAGTGCATTCAAGAAAAGGCGGCTTTGAGGTCCTCTGGTGCCCAGCATTTGGGGCCATCCTGGTTCGGGGCACAGAGCTTGTATTCACGCTCTGCGAACAACAGGGCATTCAGCAAAAATGAAGAGACAGTAAATTCAGAAGTGATGAGAAAAAAAAGCATCTTTTCACACAATTCGCCTTGGGGAACTCAATGTCACATGATGTGGCCAAGGGCAGGGACTTGGGGGATCAAACAACTGCTGGGCTGACCCTGGGTATTTCTGTTATTTGTCCCACAAAATATGCTAAATACCAACAGGGAAGGACTGCTGAGTGAACTGCACACGAGCACCAAAACCCACTCTGGCTCTTTTGCCTGTAAATCACCGCGCTGGAGAAGACTTCCCATGGGGAGACCACCTTTTCTGGGGGCAGGTTCTGGAGCAGCCTGGAGACGGGCTGCAGCACTTCTTGCAGCTTTCTTTCTGGTAGCAGAAACCTCAGAGGTACCTTTGCTAGCGCCAGCGGTGGTTCTCCCATCACAAGGATGGGAACCAGGCCTTATGCCTTCAAGCCTTCCAGCAGCTCCGAGAAGATTTTCCTTTCACCTGCCCTGCAAGGGGCTGCAGCTGGCATGCGATCCCAGCGCCGGGCCTGGGGAGGGGGCCTCCAGCTCCTGGTTTGGTCCTTCCGTTCACTGCAGTTGATGTGTCCACAGCAGTCACGTGGCTGATTAGCAAAAACAGCGCTGGAAGAGGTGTGGAAACTCATGAAGGTGTGAATACGTAGTGATGATCAGGGTAAAACTTGGGCTTGGAAAGACCGACCCTTCTTCGTCTCAGTCCCATCGCACATAAAGGGTTTGATCTTTTGCTTGAAATGCAATGATTTCTGGGATCCTAAGGCATGCTCAGATTTTTAATAAAAATACAGTCTGTGAGAGGGAGAGAAGCTTGCACTGCGAACTTGTAATAAAAAACCTGCTGTTTCCCTTTTAAACTGCAGAGGGACAACGCAAGGAAAGGTTTAGATCAGAGACTTGGCCTTGCAAGAGCTAGGGTAGTAAAATGTTACCTGCAGCAAACCATATGCCCAAAGCCCCCACATACCTCCAATTGTTGCAGCCTTCCTGTTAATACTCACGGCACGTTAGCACTTCCACCGGCTGCCGGTGCCGCGGGGCCTGGGTCCCCGAGCACAGCCGGGGCAGGACAGGGGACGCTGCTTTCTGAGCAGCACTGCCGAGGAGCTGGGAAAGCAGAGCGAGGGGAGGTCAGGTAAACCAACTCAGAATCACTGCAGGTTTCTTCTTTTCAAAGCCAGTCGGATGAATGTTTTGAGAAGATGTATTAAAGCCATGGCTGCTTCTCCAGGGAGCTATCAGGATGATTTTATTTGGCCAGAGCATGGTAACAGGGTCAGGCTGTCAGCTTCTATTAAGATTTGGATGTGCGTCACTGAATGGAAAGTGCTTGGCTATATTGCTTCTCATTAGATTGCTTTATGATAAATCTAATCATTAACTTACTACACTCGGCCGATCTGAAGGTTACGAGCCCGGCTCTGCAGCTGCCCCGGCGGGATGCTCATGGACGCCTGCCCCGGGGAGGGCAGGGCAGGGCTGCAAGCCCCGCCGGTGGACACGGTGCTGCCTCCTCGTCCCACTGGGCTGCAGCCACCCCGCGCTCGCACCCGGGAGGATGTTTTTGGGTGCTCACGCTTGGGGCACGAGCCTCGCCTCAGCCATTTGGGCCCCCTGGACCAAGCCAGGAGGCTGTTGGCGGGACCGGGCCAGTGTCGCACAGCGAACGTAGGACCCGCGTCACACCCCTGGTACCGCTGCAGGGCGGGAGGTTTGCTCTCTGTGTCTCCCGATTGCATTTTTTTGACCAGTACAGGGCACCTCCAGCCCCTCTGGATGCTGGGCTTCATCGGCTTGGGCCAGGTCCAAGCACGTCTGTCTTGCATCCCATCAGCAACAAGGGCTTAGCACAAGTGCTTCCCATCTTCATTTGTTTTTATGATCTCATGAATTTATCAAAGACAATTAAGCCGCCCCTGGTTGAGGCATCCCAGACGAGCTGCTGGAGTCCTTCTGCTCTCCCAGAGCAGCTTCTCCAGGATGGGGAGGGCTCTCCTGCGCAGGGCTTGGCACCGCCAGCCCAGGCTGACCCTCTGCCTGGAAACCCAGCAGTGGCCACGAGCTATCAGGTCTGTGCCACGCACTGCTCGCGATCCAGGCCGTACTATCGCTGCGGTTGCTGGCTAGAGGTAAAAGAAGGAAATGAAAGAAAATGCGAAGAAACGCCAAGTAAAGAGTATTCTGCAGGGTGTTTGTGGAGAGAAACTCAGCGCAATGTTGTGAGCCACCCTTTACCCCTGACTCACGAGGGCATCAGCAGCGAAGGGCTGGGAGCTGCCCACCGCGGGACGTACCGGCCCGGAGGGGACACGTGGCACGGGGCACGCTGCCTCCGGCCGCAGCAGGCCGAGCAGCGAGGCCTTCCTAGCCCCAAGCCGAACACCTTGGGACCGCACCGGGATGTATCCAAGCGGAGAAGACACCCACGGTGGAACTGCAGGCTCTCCTGAGGTGCCACGGTGGTTTCCCCACGCCCAGGGCTCTCCCTTTTAGGGGTTAATTACAGCCCTGGTGAACAACCTCGGTCTTTGTTTGCAGGGGAGGCTGGGCACCGCAGCTGGCGCACCCCAAGCGGGGCTGGTTTGGGCCGCGCTATCTCGTCTGAAACCACACACGGAGCGCCAGCCACAGACAGGAGCAGCCTCCCTGCTCCGGCTGGGCTGCTCCCGCCCAGACTACAAAAGGGCTGGTAACGCAGTTCAAAGTTCTCCCCGGTACAAAAACGGTCTTTGAGGGTAATTTGCTTCGGCTCGAAAGCAGCTGAAGTTAATTACGCAGCAATGAAATATCACGCTTTAATATTACTTAACTCCCCTTGACCAGGGTGCCGTGAAACGCTGCTCTGTTTGAGATCCGGACCTGAGCGCTTTCTGATCTCCAGATAACGTCCTAGTTAAACACGGGAGAGGCGGGGTAATGGGGTGCTCGACCCGCAGAGCCTGGGACAAGGGGCGATGGAGCGGGCGGCTGCGCTGCCACGCACAGCCCGGGTACCAGCCCTCGAGCCGGGTGCTCCGAGCATCTCAGCCCTGCCGCCTCCCTCCTGCTTTCCCTGGGGAGGACCCACCTGCAGCCTTTAGCTGAGGCTTTGATCTCAACGCTTGTCTGAAATCCAGGCATTTCCTTGCCACTACTGCACAGGGCACTTCCAGAGGTGATGCTCTGTGTGGTCCAGGAGTAATGCTGCTGTCTGGCCCGGGAAGTCCCCTGGCCGCAGTCAGGCATGTCAGCGCGTGGCCAGACGAGCTCTTCACTCACCCATTTCTTGAGCAACAGCTTGAGTGCCCTGGCCAGGGCGCTGCAGGTGTCTCCCTCCATCCTCTGCAAGCCCAGGAAAGGCTGCTGAGGAGGATGGGGAGAGCAGAAACCTTGTCCTGTTCGAAGCGTGAGCCGGGGCAGGGCTGGGGGCTGGATGAAGGTGGGGAGCCCTGCTGGGTGGTCACCCCAGAGAAGATCCTCTGTGCCCCTCCTGCCCCAATCGCACGTGGGCACTTCCTCCTGCTGCCCTGCTTGGAGATGGCATGGAAGCGGGCAGCGAGGAACACCCCAGCCCTGTGGACATTGTGGCCAAAGCACTTGCAAGAGCACCCGTGTACCCCACACAAGGGACAGGGCTGGCCCAAAGGCCACCACGGGGCACCTCAAAGCCAGGAGGATGGGAAGTCCCAGGGTTGCTCTTAGAGTCGGCAGCAAAAGCCAAGTTAGCAGCACAGAGGTAAAGCACCCTTCCGACGCGCTGGGAGCCTCGGCTGCACCAGCCTTCCCCCCCGCACCCTGCAGGCCCCCGTCCGAAGCCCCGTGCTTGCTGCCTTCATCCCCAGCGCTGCACGGAGGAACAGGCTGTATTGCCACCTAATGGGATGTGCTGGGAAAGCCCTGCCTGCCCTACTGGAAACCAGCAAGATGGGTATACCGGAGGCCCTGCAAGAGGTGGAGATGCTTACCCAGTTGCCCTGCACCAGCTGAGATCTTCGTTTAGTAGTTACTGGTCAGGACGTCCCCTGCACATAAAACTGTGCAGGGGGCACAAACCGAAGAGGATGGGGAGGAGGTGAACAGGTTACTGCGTACTCAGAGCTGTGCCAGGCACACCGGCGTGAGGCAACCCCTCGTGACCCAGGGGTATCGCAACCCAGATCTGGACACACAGGAAAATAGTTTATTGGGTATCAAAGTCATTTTCCCCTCGCTGCCTCCATGGCTCGTAAACGCTCCTGCCAGCAGGGCATGTTTAATATCAAGCTCTTTGAGGGAGCGGATACGTTGTCCGGTTAAACATGCCTCCTTGCCAAAACGCTGCGTGCACACAGGTGCCGTGGGGAAACCAGCCCCGCAGGGACTCCAGCAACAGATGCTGAGCCTGTGGGGCAGCCATGGGCACGGCCAGGAGAAGGTGCGGTTGTGCCGTGAAAGCAGGGGAGCTGCCGGGCAGAGCCAGAAGGTGAGGTGGGAGCAGCCCCAGAGCCCCCAGCGTAGATGTCACGGGTCTTGCTCTGCATGGAGCAAGCTAGGGGCTCTCCACGGGGCTGGCAGCAGGATCTGAAGCTGCCAGCAGGATTTGGTAGCTACTCCTCTCTGGGATGCACATGGGTAAGCGCCAGTCACCTCTCAGAGACCGTGGTGGCTTCGGTTTGTCACCGACGGTGCGGCCCGTGCCCGCAGGAGCCTGACTCGTGGCACCGTTCCGCCGGGCAGCACAAGCCTGGCTCCCCCACCTCGCCCCCTGGAGAGCACTGCACGAGGCAGGCGGAGTGGGCTGAGTGAATCAGGGCTGGAGCGACGAGGAAAGCCGTGCCACGCTTTGGCCATGGTCCTACCACACACGACACGGGGCCAGAAGTCCAAAACGTGGCTAACGTGGGCCCTAACCGCACACCTCGCTCCCACCCTGTGCTCCCGCGGGTGGGTCAGGCTGCCTCGGCCAGCACCCCAGAGATGCCCGAACAGTTGGTAATCTGCAGAACTCACTCTCCCCCAGGTTCCAGCAATGCAGGCTGCTCTCTTTCTGAACAGATGATGAAAACCACGTCTACATATCAACGTTAATCCTCAAATGAAAACAGACCAGTGGAATAGCTACTGCTCTGAGCGTTGCAATCGGGAGCAGGATTCTGCTCTGGGACAAGGAAACGCCACCTCTGCAGCAGCCAGGGGTGGACAGGTCGTGCCTACTTTTAGTGTTTTTGTTCAATTTTTTGCAAGCATTGACTCCCTTCATGCAACAGAAACTCTGTGGTGAATTTTAAACGCAAGAATTTGATACCCAAAAAGCAAATAAACTTCCACACTAACTAGTGATCCCCATTTGGATGGGTCTTATCGTAAGCAACAAGAGGAACCAGAAAACAGCAAACCTGTAAATCAGGGGCTCCATAAATCATGCTTGTATCTGATTTTTGAAATGCAGAGTGGCCTTGCTGTGCTATTCCGGCACCGTAACGCAGCACAGCCCTGTTCCCCTGCAGAGCTAGTACTCCCCTTCCGCACGAGCGCTGGAAGGAGGATGCCTGCAGCAGCGAGATGAGGAACACAGAGAAACCAAAATCCCTGCTCTGCCACAACTTTCAGCCCACAGCTGGGAGAAACGCGCTCCCGTTTGGCATGCCTGCGACCCCACACCCAGCCAGATCCACCAGTGATCCTTCCTGGCCATGCACTCGCGTTGCTCCTCCTCAGACCTCCGCGCAGCGAGGCAGCTCAGGGCTGGGAACACCCTCCCTCAGCATCCCCCGCGCAGCACCGCTGTCTCGGACCATGTCTCCAGGCCATGCCGATCCACAAGCAGGTAGAGGTGCGGTGTCTGCCTCTCCCAGAGGGAAGCGCAGCGTGTGTCACGGATTTAAAAAGCCCAGCCATCTTTGAAGACGCTTGGTACCCACTAAGCTAATTGAGACAAAGTTTTCTCAAGCACTCAAAATCTGGGTATCACTCGTACCTGGAGCTTTTGCAGGGGAGGGTGGAGAACACCAGCAGGAATCAAACAGTTGGGAGTGGTCCCATCAGATACAAGCAGCTAGGCTGGGCTCCAGCGGCTACAGAGGAATTGCACAGCACCGGCAGGCAACACTTTTGTTTTGATCTTGCTCTGAATATGTATTTGGCAAATAAAACTTAAAGCTGGGAACTGGAGCAGAACTGGCAGGTTTCATGCCATCCCGCTGCCTGCAATGCTCCCGTGATGACGCTATCTGATCAGTAGCTATGTGAAGAATGCTGCCCTCTTATCAGGGTTAAAAGGGTCAGATCAAATTAAGCGAGTCTCACTGAATGACTGCGAGGGGAAATAGTTTCCCTTTCTCAGAAAAGCTCTCTAGCACGGCGCCTGAGCTCCTCTCTCTAGCAAGATAGGTATCTCCAACCCACGACACCAAAACTGGAGCACAGCGCTCTCCTGGGTGGCCAGGGCCCAAGAAAGTTTGCCCATCGCTGCAGCAAGACGGAGACATGGCGCCTTCTCACCAGTGCAGCAAAAAGACAAGTTGGGGCTGCAAAGCTGCACCCATCTGTCAGGGGAACCTGGACCCCAACACCCTTCAGCCCTGAGAAAAGTACCAAGGGAGGGAGGACCGGGTCAGACTAAACCTCTGGCACAGAAAGAGCTGTCAAGAGCACTGCTCTAGGCTGCTGTCAGCCAAGCATGGCCTTCGTGGAGAAGGCAGTTTTGACTGCCCGCCCCATCTTTCAACCAGGAGTTTAATAAAGCACTCGTTTCACATACAAGCACACTAAGCAGGACTGCAGGAAGCAATGGTGTCAGAAGGGCTCAGATTTGACTGACATGGATGGGAGCTCCCACAGGGCCATGCATCCACAAGAAGTTTGACCCAAGATCACGTGCAAGTCAACAACAGGCCAGGAACTTACGGGCAGAAGTCAATCCCTTTTATTGGTCTTTGGCCCTCCTTCTCCCCCAAGGCCTCCTTTAACGTAGATGGCTTTCGAGGATCTTCATAAATGCTTACACTAAACCTGAGCATGCACACTTCTGGAGAGCAGCCTGTCAAGTTACGGTGTGCTGTCCCACCTCTCCTTTGCTCCAGTTGCTTCCATTAACTTCTGCACAAGTGATTCATTTTGCCCAGTCTTTTGTAAACAGCATTCAAAGCCAGCTGGAATATGCTGTGCATCTAAATTACACTTGCTCAGCAAGCTCTTCAACAGAAGGGATTCATTTCAATTTCTGTCTGTGGTGGGGGCACAGTGATGCGCGTCTTCTGTTTTATTTCAGCAGCAACTCTTTCACAGAATTTAAGCAGCATGGTTAACATCCAAACCTCACTGCTATTAAAACATGAAAACTACACCTTGAAGGAGGAAGAGCAAGAAGAAACTCATTGGATCTCTTAATTGCAGCCCTGGGCCAAATGTCATTGCTGAGGAGTAAAACATGGGTGGGGGCAGGCGAGGAATCAATGGCTCAAGCTGGGGAGCAGAGCATGAGGGGGCTCAGCCACATGCAGGTACCTTCAGCAGAGAGGCTGACCTTGTCATACCCTGGGCAGTTACAGCTGTCCCCAGCTGACAAGGAAGCTACTAATGGACATGTTGGGAAAGCACAAGCACTCACCAGTCAACCACAGCAATGGCCAGAGGGGGATGGTTAAAAGACCACATCTGAAATGCGGTAAGCCAGAGTGGGACAGGTGTTGGCATGAAATCACCAGTTCCTGGGGCTGAGAGGCAAGCATCACAACCTCATCCAAGGCTGCAGCATGTCAAGCCTTCGTTGTGGTGGCAGGACCTGTTCCCACCTCCTCTTTCTTTCTTTTCACCCCCCTTGTGCAACTGGTCAGTGAACCCAAGGGGGAGTTAGTCACTGGACTACTGGACTGACCTAGATGTTAGGAAAACCAGTGGCTCTGCTCGTAAAATGGGGCAGATGGCTAAAAGTGAATCAACACCATTCCTAGTGAATCTGCCTTTGTAAAGTAGGCAGAATTGAGCGTGGAACATGACAGGCAAGAGGCAAACTTCCCCATGCATTAATACAGGCAATGGGAACTCAACAGGACAGACCGCAGATATTACCACATATGCACCTACGCAGAAGTGTGAAGAGGACTTGAGCCATTTTATCTTTTCCAGTCTAATAAAGAACTGGAGATAGAATCATTTAACTGGCACAGAAGAGTCTTCAAAAGCCAGAAGACTTTACAGCTGGTTTGCTAAGAGACTTTTTTTTTTTTTTTGAGGTGTTGGAGTGGGAAGGAAGGAAGAGAAAAACACAGCTAACACTCCTTCCCACAGTAAGGGGATAGAGATTTACTTCCTTCACAGATTTAGTTTATAAACAGTTTTACTTTTAAAGAAGAGTTAAAACCTGGATTAAAAAAACAGTATGCTCAACACATATTTTGTCACACCACACTGCTTGCTATACAAGCCACCACTGGAATTAAACTCCTTTACATCCAAAGCTGAACTCAGCTCTCTCTCACTGTGGCACAGGCCTGCTGGAGCAGGCAGGGAAGGCTCTTAGGAATGCTCTGCACCGCACTGTGTCCCTCTATGGCAAGGTTAAACACAAGAGCTGTGCCAGCACTACACACAGAGCACAAAATGCCTTTCTAAGAGATCTAACAAGGGTTTGCATGCACACTGCCAAGTGAATTACAACACCTGGAAAACAGCAATACTAAGATGGAGGACACCTGTAAAAACAGAGCTGGACTACTCCAAGGGAACCTAAAGCCCCAGCAGATGTTCTTTTCATCTCCACACCCATTACTGACTCCTGTGAGATGGTACTCTGAGGAGGTAAAGAAGAGCTAACACACAAGTTGTTCAGGATCTCATTCCACAGGAGCAGACACCGGTGGCACAGGCTGCCAGGTCCTCAGGCACAAGACCATCAGGATACACCTTCCTGGGAGAGGCATGGGATAAGGAAACACGTGGCCTTACTGGAACACGTGTAGGTCCCCTGTCCCGATAACCAGCCTCCAGAAGGTGAAAATGCCAAAGACTCAAGTAAGGCAGATTTCATTTCAGCCAGATCTACTTGTCCAGGAGTGCCAAAGCACCAAGAAAGGCACAACCCCTTATGAGCTGCCCTGTGAGAAGCAGGAGGCAGCAGATGAGGGCACAACCCAGTGGTGGGAGGACCGTGCTGAGCAGCTCCTTCTGCTGACCAGGCCCCAAGACCAGAGAATCTCGCAGGACTGAGGACACCAGTTCCTCTGCATTTCACACAAGCCTAAGGCATAGTGCTGGCCTTGCATCCCAGCACTTGCTTCTGTGAATCCACCAGCTGCGTTAGCACAGGGTGGCACAGTGGCACCAAAGCAGTCGGTCCTTTTGCGACTGGAAATGCAACTACAACCATAAAACATGGCAACAGAGCTAAGAGTTCGGTGAGAAGAGCCACATTTCTATCCCACTGTTCATTTACGGCAGTATCTAACTGGGCCCCCAAGGCCCTTATTAAAGGAGCCTTTTCATACTAGTTTTGATACAGGAAGGGGCAAGGGCTAGACTTGCTTGCTTAATTCAAAGGCTTTGCCTTGCAAACTGGAACGCCTGGCAGCACTTTTATTCAGTGACTGAAGTACTTAGACCCTCGCTGGAAAGGCAGAACTACTGCAGACTAAATCTGGACAGCAATGCTTGAACCAATGCCAAGGTGCCTCATTTGTGTGACTAACTAATATCAAATGAATCATTTCTTTAAAAAGAAGTAACTTAGATTTTCAGGGACTTAAAAAATAATAATTACTTTTGTCTTTTATACACAACAAACATTTTGATCTATGGTTTCCATTCAAAGGAAGAAGTTATGAGTACAACTGCAGGCAATTATTTTGAATTTGTTTGTTTTACTTTTAAGCAGATATTTTGCCGTTCAAATTGAGAACACTTATTTCCTTCTCCCAATAAACGTTTCTTTATGCTTGTTTTAATGCTGATGGCCAGCAAGAAGCTTTCAGACCGACGTGAGTGCGTTATTTTTTTTAAGCAGGTGCACTCTTCTAATGAAACTAATAAAATACCATGCATGACAGAGCAACAAATTAACTTTGTGAGAACCAGGAGGTTTAATTTCTCTTGATTCAGCAAAACAACAATAATCCTGTATAACAACATGCCACAGTCTTGATGAAGAAAAAGTTCAGCATTGATCTTAGGTCTGCCCCTGTAATACCAGATCACTTTTCTATTACACATGGACTATCAAACATTAAAAGACAAAGCATCCTGAATTCATCAAGGAAGAACAAACCAGAATAAAGTGATTTGCCTTCTGGGAGTCTATTCTTTTATGCTGTAGCTGGAAGATGATTTACCCAGCATTTTCGTTGTGCTACATAGAATTGATGCAGAGCCTGCACACTGAACTCAGCTTCTTCACTCAAGTTCTGTGGTTGATCACTGTTAGGGCTCCCAAGTGAGGCAGATTTCATTTCAGCCAGATCCACTTGTCACCAACATCAGCATTGCAGCCTTTCCTAAAATTGCGACCAGGAAGCTAGAGAAAACAGAAAGTTCAGTCAGAAACACTTTTTTTTTTTCAGTTTACCAAAATTTTTAAGTTGTCTATGAAGTGACTTGTGTTATCTGCAATAAGTGCAACCTGAAACATGCATTTTTTTTTTTCCAAAAGAAGACTAGCACTTGTAGAAACATTCATCCCTTTAGAAAAAAACAGAGCTGTATAGCTATAGAAGGGGGGACCCACAAAAACACTATCAATGGTGTATGTGAGTATATATACACACATATACACACACACGAGCACGCGCACAAACTAGGCCAATATCTCACCAACAGAACAGCATGCTCCATCTGGATTCATCCATTTCTTCGCCTATATGCTGTTCCCCATTTTAATAAGAGATGACCCCTCTAATCATAGTGTGCAGTAGAGGAATGGAATTAGCCAGTAGAATCTCACGCCAAAATAGGCACACATTATTAAATACATGAAGTTTCATGCATGAAATACTGAGTTAATTACTACATTAAATTAAACCATTCAAATGAAATTGCATATTTAGCCTTCAAGAGCTGAACTTAACTTCATTAAAGCAGAAAGCAATATCTGCCTGCCTTCATAAGCAAACCCAGAAACCACTACTCGCTGGAAAAACTGAAGTTTCTCAACCCCCGCCCCCCCACCCCCCCCNNNNCCCCCCCCCCCCCCCCCCAAACTTCATAGGTACCCCGGGACCTAAGCAACAACCTTCACTTGCAGCCTCTGAACCTCATTGACCTTTCAGGCAGTAACTCTTCTGCACCGACCCTTCACGTTTCCGAGAGCTGACCTCTGCCTAAGCAGCTCGCAGACTTGCTGGTTAGCCTGACTGACCTTTCTGTACCACTGGTTCCCAAACCAGGTCTCAGGGAAACACTGTGCTGCTGCACAAAGTCACATAACTCTGCTCTGCTCCTAACAGTGTTACCCACTGCTACACACAAGACGGCTCCAGGCTGGGACCCTTTGAGTCAGCCTTTCTGCAGGACAGCATGTCAGGAGTTATGGCTGGTTTCACAGGTCTCAGGAGACACAAGAAACAGCTTGAGCCTAGCAAAGCAAGAAACGCGTTGTGGAGGGAAAGGCTGGATGGACTGGAGCACTGGGAGAGGGACATCATGTGTGCTAGGAAAGCTGGGGGGTCTGCATCCTCACCAGGGAGGGAAAGCAAGCTGTAACAGAGACGAGACCGAACAGAGGTGAATAGCAGTAGCCTAAGCAGAGTCTTGGCGCTGGAACCCGGGGGTTCAGCCAGCCAGCTAACATAGACACCCCACAGCCAAAGCCTCGCACGGGGTTCGGGAGGAAGCGCGCAGGCACAAGACCACGCACGGGGACAAAGTCCAGCCTGGCCCACCCAGCAGCAGCACCACACCGGGCAGCTTTACAGACACAAACTCAATCCATTCCACCTTCAGCTTTACAGATGTGGGGAAAGAGGCTGTTTAAGTAGCAGCCATTTTAAGGGATTACTAACGCAGCATGCAGGACTGCAAGAGAGCCTGCCAGTACAGCAAAAACAGCGAACTCTCCTTAGGCAGTGTACGTGCTCTCCGCAGGCTAGGAGAGTGCAGGCTACATCGTCACGTCAGCAGAAGTATGCGCACGTGATGGAAGACTACACAAGCATGCCAGCAACACTGTCATCAAAATCATCTCTTACCAACTTGTTTGCAAAAGCAACACAAATTTTTAGTGCAGTTGCCGCCTGAATAAATGTAAGCCAGGCTCTGCACCCGCTAGATAACTAAGCCACAGGATACAAAACCTCCCAGCAACAGGATCAATACATGAAGTAGCTGTGTTGGCAGTTACTCTTAACTGAGTGATCCTACAGACAAAACAGATGTAGACACATTTCAATGTTTACGTCTCAGGGGTTAAAGCAGACCTCTTCAGAAAGTACTGACCATAACCTAAAAGGCCAAAAATGTTTGGGTCCTACCTCCAGAACATCTCTTCCTATCTCTACGAATGAAAATGAGAGAGACAACATCCATCATCAACATAATACTGGAATCAAAAAGCAAACCACCATGAAAAGGCAAATGAATTTGGCAAAAAAAGTCTGGAGCAAGCAAATGAAGCTATAATAAAGCTCTTCCTTTAAAAATAATCTGTTGGCTAGCAATCTTTACAAATAATTAAGCACAGATCATCTGCTCAACTCCACGCGAACGCTGGTTTCACACAGGATCCTTGACTTGTCCCAGTGACTCTTCCTTTCAAAAAAACTGCGAAAGCATCCTGTAAAGAAAGCTGCCCCTGTGGAAAGAAGCAAGACCAAGTCTTGATGAAATCTATACTCAAGCCACAAAAACAGCTATTTAATCCAGGATGAAGACTGTTGTTTTGAAGAAGGTGGGAGTATCTTTTTTCTTTTTTATTTGAAGGTCGGAAGACATTTCTTTCTATAAAGCATCAAGCTAACAGAAGACTTCTGCCTCCTTTATGAGGCATTCACCACCCCATCTTGTCACAAGCTATTACAAGTCATTCTTAATCAGTGTTTCCAGGGTTTTTCATTTCAAGTTTGTCTTTAATGCCTTGTCTAAACATCAGAAGAAACCATGCTGTCCTGTTAAGAGTTACTCCCGCTGAGCAAAGAGGAGATGTGAGATGGAAATAAATGATTACTGTCCCTGCCCTACAAATTTACAGTGGTGAGCCAGGGAGGACATCAGACCTGCTGTGACCAGCCTGTATCTATTAATTCTAGCACAAAAACAGCTCTCCCTGGTCCTCTCCAGGCAGCACATAATTGGCCCTTTGATACTTCAAGAGATTCCCAGATAACAAGATTATTAAAGCAACAGGAGCTCTCTGGGAAAATACAGAAGTTTATAGTTTCATTTCTGGGGAATTCTACTCTCCTAAAAGGACACAATATCAATTCTAACAGAACTCAAATTCATTGTCCAAAACAAATTCTCCATGTGCCTTTGGTTAAAGACATGCAATACATCAAAGCAATTGTTACAAGTATTCATGCATACTCCATCGTTCACAGTGGGCCTTGGCAAAAGCAGTTGAGTTTCGGGATATGTTACTGGTGAGCTTTCCAAACAGCCAGGAAACTGCACATAAACAAATCCCATTTTACCTAGCAAGCAGAACCATGTAAGTTTACGTTCTGCACATTGCGTGCATCAGGTGCAAGTAACAGAGATGACTTCCTGCGAAAGCGCCCTACAAAGCTTCCTGAGAAAGCTCTGTAGAACTGTCTGCAGTAAAAAAGAGGTGCACAGCTAGGAACAAGGCTGGTCTATCCTAGAGGGGAGGAAGCTGTCTATCTTTTAGCATATATTCAGCATATGGAAAATTACCGAACAGGAGACATTTCTGTTCCTGTGGTCCTCTCCCTCCTCTCCAGCTCCTCGCAGGCCCACCTTCTGCCAGAAGGAGCGTTTGCTCAGCTGCACGAGGAGCCTGTATTAACGCAGCCAAATGAAAAGCATCGCGATGTCGGTGCATGATGCGGCTGAACGGACTGAACAGCTTGATGCCAACAGAAAGGAGAGGTCCTACAGTACCCATCCTCTCATCTCTCTGCTGTGCAGTCCAAACCCGCTCTGCAGCTTGCTGGATCATCCCACAAGCCCAGTCAACTCCCTCGCCCAGCAAGAAGCAATACACTCCTTCTGGCTGGGTTATTTTCAGTGACTCAGTGAGCTTGGTCAGCCAGACAGCTGCATACCAGACAGCTGCAAAGAAAAGTGGTGGGAGGAAGATCTGGGGATGCAGGGCAGATGGTAGGATGCGCTCCTTTTGGTGGCGGCAAGGGGGTAAACCAGTGCTCCAAAATGCACCCTTAGTTTTGAGCCAGCTGAAGTTCCCAGCCTGTCTTGCCGCTGGCTGCTGAGCCAGCACGAGGGCAGGGCTGGGAACAAGCCGCCAGCACGGAGGCTGCTGGCATTGCAGCCAGAAGGGGTGACCTGTCCAGCCTAGAAAAGAGATGACTGAAGGGAGACAGGACACAGCTCTACTTAACATGCCCGCAGCTGGGAGAACACAAAGAGGGGCTGAATGTTCACTGCCTCTTCCAGTACATGGTAGAGGTGCCAACAAGCCAGACCAATGGCTTGGAGAACCCCTTGCTGAAGGATACTGCTAAGACTAAAAATTTAGGCACAGTCTTAACGGGAGACCAGGTAAATACTTGGAAGAGACTTGCATTTTCCATGAGACTTCTGCATTAAAAGTTTTCCAGTCGGAATTGCAATGAAAGTCAGCAAGGCCACATCATTTGCAAGTGGCTGGCACATTCACAGGACCACTCCATGCTTGTTACCTTCAAACCAAATTTGAGTAAGACCAAAGAAAAGGTATGACAATGTCCACGGTAATAACAGTAATCATAGTGCGTCTTATTATGCATGATTATTAACAACACATTTCCACAGGCCAGTAATAGTAACAGCACACTGGGTCAAATAAATCCCTTCAAACCCTTTACTGGCATCAGTCCATACAGACCTAGAGAACATACCAACAGGTTTGCCCAACACCAAGCATCAGAGAAAGCAGCAGACCACTACAAAGCTGAACCATCTTTCCCATGAAAAGTAAGAAAAGCCATGTTATTACCACTGCAGCAACCTAGACACATGCTTTGCAACACAGAATTGAGTCTCTGCCCTCAAGAGCTCACAGCTGAAGCAGCACTGGTCAAGAGAGCAGGAGTACAGACCCCTCTAGACAGACCCAACAGCTCCCATGCATCCCTGCAGCAGGAGGTAAATGCTAGCTCCTGCAGGATCACTGTTGAATAATGGATTTCTCCACTCCATGGAAACAGATAAGACTGAGAATCAAGCCTTGGTCTGCTGTGTTACACCATGCTGAACTTAGAGTTGGCAGCAAGGATTAACTTGAGAAGTACGCTATAAAATCCACCACATGAAGAATGAAACTAATGAAATAAGTTCTACCCAGTGAAGGCAGAGCCGGCTTAGAGGAATGAAACTGCTCAACTTTAAAAGAACATCAGTAAAAAGATGAAAACAAGATCATCTCATCAGTTAAATTAAGAACTCTGCCACAGAAGTGTCTGTCAAAACTATAAACATGATGAAAAGCCCTATAAAGTGGTATATGCTGCAGAGTAGCAACAAACAGCTTTAGCCAGCTGTTTGCTATACACCGTGGCTGCATTTCATAGCTCCTCAAAATAATTTCAAACCAGACATGTACAGGTAGAGCTCTGGAGAGTTTTAACAGCCTGAAAAGGTCTACATCCATCAGCACAGAGTATTCTTTTCCAATATTCCAGGACCAAAAAAAGAAGTACCTTTTTTTTTCCTTCTGTTCTTTGTGCTGCTTTCTACTAATGGCTGGGGTTCACAGCTAAAATAGATCTATAAATAGCATGTTTTGAGCAGCACTGATCAAACAGCACTTAAAAACAGAGTCATTACTCTGCAAAGCACAGGCTCATTCATCAATATCCAAACCTTTTCATTTAGTGACTGCTTATAATAAGCATAATAATAGCACCCGCCATCACCGCTGTTAGTGAAGACTACTGCTTTTTCCAATAGGAATCCTGATTTCCAAAAGGTTGTCAGTGATTGTCACACAGCTAAAGTTTAAGAGAATTTAAGAACCTGTAACTTCATATATGGGATGTATTT
This sequence comes from Chauna torquata, assembly GCA_013399475.1. NCBI lineage: Eukaryota > Metazoa > Chordata > Aves > Anseriformes > Anhimidae > Chauna > Chauna torquata. The sequence goes on along the minus strand of VXAL01009663.1, from coordinate 126,613 downwards.
TGGAAGTGTTTTGTTCCCATGTTGCAGAGCAAAAGACAAAAGAAGGGGTGGGGGTAATAAGCCCCTAAATGCACATTCAAGGTGTAGACAGTTTGATTTCCAAAGAACCGGCAGAGATAGATGTTTACTTACAGCTTAACTCCTGCCATTCTTTACTTGGACAAAATTCCTGATGCCGTTAACATTCATTATAGCCCAATTAACACAGCACTCAAAAGCTTTACTGAATTGAGGTTGAAACAACTACAATTTACTTAAATTTTTCAATGAATGTTGCCCTACCTTTCATTCATTTAACCTCCCTCCCCAAAAAACAAAAACAAAAAAACAATAACAAACGGAGAAGTCAATAGAAACCTTTTGGAAAAACGTGTAAGGAGGACACAGCTTATTTCTTTAAAGCTGAAGTATTTTTATTTCAAACCACATAGCTGATTATCAGCACGAATCCGATCTGTAGAAAGGAATTTGTGATTTGTAATTTGAACAACTACAAACACCATAAACAACCTAATGTATATCTCTAGCTTTGCTTTTGCAAGGCAGCCAAGAATAAATAAGCAACATTGTATGGCTAAATATTTTGTTGCAGCTTTTTTCCCCCGCAGCATCAACTTGCCGTAGTGACTATTCTCCACACCGGCAGAATAAAATCTACCTTATTTTTTTCTTAGGACAGAGCATGTTACAAACACCAGTTATCCACTCCAGATCAACCACAGTGCCATACGAACTGCAGATTCACTTTTCTAACTGGACAGGTAAAATGCAAAAAGCTTCTTACAATAGCACTCCGTACAGCACTCTAGTTGGAACTAGATGATCTTTAAGGTCCCTTCCAACCCAAACCATTTTATGATTCTATGCTACCCAGAGTAACAACAGCTCTTAGAAATGCCAGTTAAAAAGCCCGAGAGTGCTTCTCAGCAAAAACATACTATGAGGGAAAAAAGGAAGATCACATACTAATGCCGTGGCAACCAAAATCCCACCATACCTGCACAGTTCAACATTTCATATTCAGACTATTTCATGGTTTAAGGGCCGTGGAGATGCTACCCTGAGGAGCAATGCAGGGATAGGAAGGAGAGTGAGAAATTTAGCCAAGCATCCTTCTTATAGATCTGCCAAAACTGTTTCCTGATCTACAGCAAGATCTTCAATATAAGATACCAAGATGAAACTGTCCTGTGGTTTTTTTTTTTTTTTTAAAAAGAAGTTCCCTAAGGAGATGCAGAAGAGTGGAAGCAGTTCAGCTGCAACTTCTTCCTCCATTGTGTTTAATCACCAAAGTCTTCCTTCCCAGCTACTTGTGTTTGGTTTTGGTTCGGTTTTTGTTTGTTTTTCTGTTCTTTTGTTCTAAACTAGATGTCTACTTTGGAGATCACATTCTTATCATAGCATGGGACTGAGGGGCTTTTGGAGGGGGAGGATGTACTCCCACAAACAAATGTTTTCTTTCATAGGGCTCAGTGGCAGACTGTCTGTTTGAAATAGATTATTTTAATGCCAGTGGGATTTTACCGTCTTTTTGATTTACATAGGCACCCAGTGCCTGGGACAGCATGGTTTGCCATCTAAAACAAAACAGACACAACTAACAAGACAGAGATTTGACATAGTCCCAAGGTCTCTCAGGTCTTCCTCCCCTCCATATTTGGGATGGATATCCCTGCCAGTTGCCATGATATCTCTGCAGGGAAGCAGGGGAGAGAAGCTACACATTTCTAAAGCAGAAGAGGGGCTGTTCAAGCCTCTCGCACTCTCCCTGCACATACAAGACTGTTGAGAGAAGAGGAGGAGTGGTGAGAATGGAAGAGAAGCAGATCATGTGCCTATTCCTACCCTTTCCCAGGCAGCCTTCGGAAACAACTTTGGAATTCCTCATTTTTTTTAGTTATTCCTCAGGTTCTTGTAGTCTTACAGATATCTAGCTAGGCAACATCTTACTGTTATTGTAGAAATGGCTAAAAATATTTTTGCAGAGATAAAGCAGCAAAAACAAATTCAGCCTTTCCTAATTTATTGTGTGTCTGTTTTCATTCCTTCCTGGATCCAAGAGCAGACAGGGCTGGGCACAAGAGCTGTCAAACATTTCCATAAAAATAAGAAATGGAATGGAAGTCCTTGATCCTAAAAACCAAAAACTTCAGCAAGACAAGAAAAAAAATGGCAGGAGAGAGAAAACAGAAGATTTTGTTACCATAGTGGCCATCTTTGATATAATTACAAACATGGCGGGGGCAGGGAAAGATTTCCTAACCTCCTTAATTCTGCAAATGCAAGAGTACCATGGAAGACAATCCTTGTAACCTATCTAAGCCATGAAAAACTACAGGCTTCTGGGAGGAAAAACAAAACAAAAAAAACCCCACACCTTTGACCAAGTTCTACTTCTCCACACAGAGGGGTTTATATGCGTGTATGTATGTGTAAAGTGCAACTGCTGCAACAATCCTGTCTAAAATCTGAGGCCAAAGGCTAAGATGTTTACTACCCCACAACACAGTTATCACCGTGTTAAAGCTCAACACGTTGTTTTGACACAACCACTCCCTGTTGTTCACCCACACTGACATCCTGGTAGCTAAAGCATTTCTTTTGTAGTTCAGGCTAATTTACATGGGGTAGTGGCGCGTAAGCCAGGAGTGCTCTGCATTTGCAAAGGGGATGGGAAAGCTAAAGGGTTTCCTGGCACGTACCAGCAGCCCCCTGCAACCACAGCTGCCAAGATGTGCCAGGCCTGCACTCTACATGCAACTTGGGCCACATCAAACCTGCAGAAAGTCTTCTCTTAATGTTCTCCTTTTGGGCTAGTTATCTGCACATGATACACATGTTCTTACAATACTCTCATTTCTCGGGTTGTGAGGCTGAGAGTTGATTAATGTCACAGGCCCATAGCCGTCACGCACTCTGTCAAGCCCACCTTCCTATCATTCAAAAGCTCACTGCTACAGCTGTCTCCCTGCAACCACCTAAACAACTAACTGAAGACAAGGCAAGCGTCCCACACTTGAGGATTTCCCCCCAGAGGCTGCATCCTGAATTGGTTATGAAGGAGGGAAATGGAGAGCCTGGGGGAAGCGCGTGGGACTCTCCCCTCATCCAACCCTTTGCCTTTCCGCTTGCTGCCACACGAGAGCCCAGGGAGCTGCCCCCGGGCACCGTCTGCCCCTGGCACTGCTGGGCGGAAAGGGAGACGGAGAGCGAGCAGCAGGATGTGAAGATGCAGCCTGACAAGGCAGCTGTGCAGGTGCAGCTGCTGTTGCAAGGCAGCCATCCCACTCCTGGCCACACGCTGCTGCCACTTCTCTTCCACAACGCTGGCATTCAGCTAACCCTCAGCAAGCCCTTCGGTTTGGCAAGCTGGCATAAAACCAGTCTAGGAAGAAAAAAATTCCTGCTAGGTTAGCAAGCTGAAGGGACTTACCAGAGGTACAATTATCAAAGCCAGTACAGGGAAGGGAGCCAGACTGCACCTCATAGCAGTAGAGAGGTCTTTGACTCGCTCAAGCTCTCTTTGCCTCATGGTAAAGATCTCCCTACACCAAAAGAGAGGTCCCACCAAGGGAGAAGGGTGCAAAAAAGAGAATGGGAGCCTTCTCTTACCTTTCAGCGGCTTATTTATTTGCTTTCTTGAGGAGTTAAGAGTTAAACAGAAAAAAAACTGAGCCATCCATTTTGTCTTTGCTTAATATGGAACTGCACTGACAAGACAAATATAATCTTACATGTGTAAGGGATGGGATGGATGAAGAAGAATCAGTACTACTATCTCTGCTTTCCTCACATGGTAAGTATGGCACTAGTGCAAAGTTTATCTCGCCACAGAAAGGGACACTGCACAACTTGGTTCGAAGGAGAATGACAGGAACGACCAAGGAAAGGAATCATGGGATGGAAGCTGAAGGGATCAACAGCCAGTGTGCCAAGATCAGCAAACAGCCAGCGCATGGTGGGGAAAAGTACTATGTGGGTAAAGAAAGAGAAGCGTGGGGTACAATTCAGTACAAGGGCAAAAGGACACCTTGGATGGAAAGATGACAACTTATCTAAGAAAGCCTTACACCCAGGCACATGCACTCACTGGAGCTGGAACTCATATTGTGATAGAAAGTGTCTTTGAAGGTAGTTCAAGAGTGTGGAATAAATACCTCAAAGAATTCTTCACAAACTGTCTGCTTCAAGGGTAAGTTACACATCCCTGACTTTCTTCCAATTGTATCAGTTGGGCTAACAAAAGATAAAAAAACATTTTGATATGAGATTTGCTTTATTACAAAAGGAACTTCTAGGTGCATAGGCCTGTCTTGTGGGAAGAAAAATCTATGTGCCCAAGCATTTGTTCATTTTGTTTAATATACACACCCACACATATACTTAAAGAATCCCAGCAAGCTAGAAAGAGGATGGGATACTCCCACCGCACATTCCTACCCCCTGGAGAAAGGATGGAAAAAAACAACAGAAATCCTAGAATGTAAGATGCAAGACATATTTTATGGCATACTATTGAAAATAGCCCTCTTCTCCTCCAGGATTTCTTAGACTTCTGTTTAAAGATGCTGGTGCGAGCTACTGGACAAACAGAGGAAATTGGCTATGTGAACCAGGGTTGGAGCAAGCAGGCTAATACGAATGCTTTTTGTTAGAACTGACGACATGAGAAAGGAGACTAAGTATTAAATATTTAGCTTTCCTGTTATAGCAAAAGAATTCTCCACTCTAATGGCCAAGTGAAAACCAGCAAGCCCTCGACTTCAAACTCTAGCACACCTCATGATAAGTGTCAGCCTGCTAATTTATTTCTTAGTCTCTTTAAACACAAAGTTTGTGTAAAAGAAATACTGTTCATTTCCCTACAATCTGCAATGAATGGAGAGGTGGTAGAGATTATTTTACAGTTCTGCAGCTTTGTTTTCAGAGGTAAAGACGTAGGTGATGGCTTGAATATGAATCTTAAACAGCTGCACTTTTATGTAGACAGAAAAGAACACGCACGTAACAGAATTCTTTTTTCACCATCCCTAGGAGATTCAGGCAGGACTTGCCAACATCATTCAGGAGTGTGAAGTACATAAGTACATTATTTAAGTACACTGATTCCATTAAACAGAACCATTTGTTTTCGTCTTCTCTGCAAACACATCTGCCTAAGTGCTCCAGCTTCACAGGGCGCACATGGAGTTTGGAGCATTATCTGTGGGGATTGTGCACGGTTGGAAGAAAGCAGAGATACAGCAGTTGTTAAAAAGAAAAAAAAGTAGTCAAGTCTTTACTAGTCTGACAGTTCCTAAAATAATGTTGCTTCACTTAAGAATGAACATGCTTATCTCTGATCTACAGAACCTGACTAAAAGGTTACTTTTCCCTTGCCAGAAAAGCATCTTTAGAAGTTTATGAATGCCTGAACAGAACAGCTGAACCATGCCAGATGACTTTATGGTAAGAGAAAGAGGCAGAAAGCCACCTCCTCACATGTGAAAAGAATGTTTACAGAAGAAATTTAGAGGTTATACATAAAAAGCAAGTTTATAGTATTCAGAGCCGTATGTGGCTACCTCGTAACTTTGAGGAAAGGCAAACATACTAAAATCTTGCTCCCTGAAAAGTATTTCCTCCTCCTCAGTTGCTTGTGACTAATTAATATCTTGAACAAAAACCAGCCTCTGCCTGGAATTTGCAAATCCCTGAAAACCACCATTATTAGGCAGCACGAACTGTGTGCATGCAACTCTGAAAAGCACAGCAGTTAGCTGCCTATTTGTATGATCAGGGATGTATATAACTAGTTACAGGACTGCCGAGGAAAAAAAAATCCCCTACACAAATCATTGTGTTTATGTGGTAAACACTATTACTCTGACTTTAAAAGCACGCATTTCCCACAAGGAAAAGTTAAAGTTCTGTAATTATACCATAATTAAGCCTTTACTTGCAAGTCATGTGAGCCTAAAATCTTTATCTGTTTTCAAATGCAAGAGTAGTAGCATAGCTGCAACCATCTGTGCATAGACATGGGCAAGGCAAGGGTTTATGAGCTGAGATTCCCTCTCATTAGACCCCAGCAAACTCGTAGCCAAGACTTATGTGTCTACAAGTTCATCTGCTTTTTCTGTCTGCACTGGCTGGTGTTATGCTGTACCACCTCTGAACGCAAGCCTTGCCTTACAAAGAAATTCACACCTTCATTTGCTAAACAAAGTTGGAGGTAAAATGCAGATCTTCAAAAAGTTTCAACACAAAGAATTTTATTCTTAGAACATAAAACAGCAGGTGGGGCTGGCTTTGTGCTACCCTTTCTAGTAGCTTAGGCAAAGTAGGAAAACTCAGTATCTTTTCCATTGTGCACCATCCCTAAAGACCCCCACGCCTGAGCGATTACAAGTGCTTAAGCATCCAGAAGAAACAGTAGTTAGTATTGTCTGAATTTAACAGAATTGCTTTGTGAATTGCACATGACTCCTCCTTATTCCAAATGACATTATCACTTTCCATAGTGCTTCCCTGAATCAGGGCCTAAAAGCATGCCTGCAGATGGGAGATTTTATTTTGGCAATGTTTTTTTGCACAGAAAATGCTCAGCTCCTGCTGTCAGCTAACTGGCATTGAGCAGAGCAAGCCAAGCTCCCAGCTTTCCTTCCCAGGTATCCATATACCTACTCCTAAGCATCCCTTTGCTATGTCTGCAAGGAAAGTCACAATTTTTTCCTGGAAGCCAGCTTTCCGAGGAGGCAGTACATTCCCACTTCCTTGCCAACACAGAGAGGAACGTACTGTTATATAGTT
>VXAL01009663.1:102083-119783 GCA_013399475.1 Chauna torquata | reverse complement strand
GGTGGAAAAAAGGCTTTTAGAAGTAGTACCTAGCACACAGCTCTGAGGTCACACCTAGCTGTGTGTCAGGCAGCCTCAATAATTCCCAGCTCCACTGCTAAGTGACATTTCAGCCAAAAAAAAGTGTATCATCTTGAGGAAGAAAGGCACTGTCAGTGCAGATGGATGTTGCAGGCTGGCGACAAGTCATGCAGCAGATCATTCTGAAATATGCGCAGCGCACATAGATATCTCTTGGAGTGAAGGACTCCAAAAATTCTTAGTCTGAGCCTGAAGTTTTGGACTTAAAATGTGATACCAAAAAGCACAAAATTCTGATAGCTATTTCTCAGATGAACCAGGGAGTTTTTTCAAACACCTTACACAATCTCAAGGAGCACCAAGAAGCTTCCTGCTGCTTTAACCCTTAGCTTTAGCCCCTTCTACAAGGTGGAAAGAATATATCTCAAATGAGGCAGAACAGCATGAACTTAAGAGCCTCTCCACTGCACACTTAGCTGAGGAGGAACAAATTACGTTGAATAGTCAGTTCAGAAGTCCCTGTGAATATTCCAGAGGAAAATATTGCTAGCTCAAAGTTTCTAAATGAGACCACAAAATATCTTACATTTTAATTCTATTAAGAGACTGTATACCAGCAGGATCAGAAATATGACAACATCCTGACCATGGAAGTCATGGCTTGTAACAATTCATACAGATATTCCTTCCTTTGTCCTCAGTGATTTCTTGGAAAACAACAACAAAAAAAAGAAAACCACAGCGGCAGAGAAGATTTCAACACAACTTGGAAATATACCATCACCTGTAACTCCAGTTTGTCCGAACACTAGTAATTGCCACCAATTCTACAATTTCTCTAACAAGAATTTACAATACCTGGGCCTTAGCAGAATACTACTGCATGGTGTGGCAGGACCCCATGCCAGCTAAACAACAATAACCAATAGGGCAAAGCGCTAAGTCAATTGGAAGCCATTGTCTCCAGAACCAGAAAGGCAAGCAGCTAATTAAATCATTGTGTGGGAGCCTGCATGAGGTGTAAGAGAGTGCTGGGCCACAACAGGCTTTGGATGTGAGCCCGCTCACAGAAACACACTATTTAAAGCAACAACAGTTTTGAGAACCAATGTAATGTTCATACCTCCTCAGTCTACTTCAGAAAAACACCCCCTCCCCAAGGGTTTTATAAGCAGTCTTCTTTATAGAAGGCGCTATGGGTTTCCAATTTTCTTGTTTGACTCGAAGGATTATTTTAGATTTCAGAGGTCAGAAACTAATTGGGGCAGGAGAAACAAAAACAAATGAAAACCACTTATCTTTTAGCCCACATCTAAAGATCAAAAAAGAAAATCAGCTTATGAAACAAACCATTGGCTTTGTTATTCCTCTTATGTGGAAGCTAGACTTCAAAAAAAAAAACGTGGAGATCTAGGCAAAATCCAGAACCTACTCTTAGAAATGTGTATCAGTGTGCATGAGATTAACACCCAGGCTGCGTACAGGACAGTTGTGAATGCATTAACACTTTGCAGGGACAGCTGTCTGGCTACCGTACAACTGCTCCCTTTCCAGTATTACTTACCGATCGAAATTCATAATAGATTTTATCATATTCATTGCCTCCAATTGTGATTTCTGGAATGAAGCGAGGGATAGCTACAGGATCCAGCACGCCGTCTTTGTCCTGAACACTGAGGGGAAAGAAAGAAGGAAAAAAAAATGGGGAAAAAGGAGTAGTTAGTCCACATCCTGCCCAAAAGAGAGCAACATCAATTCTGAGTTTGACCAAATATTAAAGAACAATGTCTCTAAGTAGTTCTTTCACAGGTTTTGGCTCTTTTCTGCTTATGATGTGTACATAGACCTTTCCCTCACACAGCTACTGTGTTTCTTCTTTGCCTCCAGCTTGTTCCTGCTGGAACTTTTCCTTCCTTCTCCAATCCCTCCCCCAGGTACTACCTTCCCGGAGATGCTCTGTCATTCCCAGGAACCTTCTCCAAGGCACCTCTAGTTTTTTTGCTTTCCTACACAAACAAGGAAAAAACAGTGGTTTTTTTGCATTCCACATGCTATTTTGCTATAGTTACTTCATTTAATTACCTCCTGTTCAAATTGTTTTCACAAATGAACCCTCACAAGGATTAAAATAAGGTAGTGCTTTTCTTCCCCCAAATTCTCATCCTAAATGACACAGAGGCAATCAAATGGTTTGGAAGCAGGCAGCACCTCCAGCATCCTGCCTGGGAGCAATCATGGCAAGCTTGCTGCAGCAGTTTTAACAGCATCTTAGTGACGAGGAGTGCAAAAATCAGGATCCACCAAAAACCTACACTGCATGGAGCCAGCACTTTCAAATACCCCAAATTTAAAATGTCTGAGAAACTGCTAGAAAGCCACCTTCTGCATACTGATATGAATTTGCAGATCAACAGTGCCACCTATACGTATTTGGGCAAAAATACATCAGCTATCCTTTGCAGTGGACAATGACAGAGTTCTAAATTTGACACTTGAGAGCTTTGCAAATAATTGTGTTGTTAGTTTTCAGTGAATTGCGTTTCTTTACAAATATTTACAGACATAAACCAAACATAAGCACTAGGCAAAGCAAAAGTTAATTACCTTTAAGCAATTAATTTTTTTTCCCCCCTAAATCACAGAGTCTAGGGCCTTACCCCACAGTACAGCACAGTTTCAATGAGTAAACTAGTCTGCCAACATATGCCGAGATGCACGCTGCAAAATTATGCTACTGCAGACAAGTCAGTAAGGAAATACGAAAATTCAGTAAGAGGTGAGGGGAGAGAAAGCAAAGATAAACGCCCATTTACAAGGCCAGGATGAACACCAGAAATGTTTCCTACAAGCTATTACAGCATTTACCTTCACAAATATTAAGCCACAAATTTTCTAACCATCTGGGCAAAGCAAGCAGAAGCACTACAAGTTTATTTAGAAGCCTGTGGAATGACACACAGTATTCACAAGCACTTGAGATCTGTGGCTCTGCTCTGTAAGACATAACATTCAAATGGCAAATCCAGTGAGGTTCGCCTTGCAATTTAAGTTGTCCCTTTGCACAGGGCAGATTTGGAACTGCACCCACCAGACAGAGCTTACCGACAAAAACAAGCAGCAGGAAACCTCAGCTGAACAAGAAAACCAAAGCTGATAAACCCCACAGCACTCACATGCTGGAAGCCAGGAAAACAAGCCTTCCCCTGCCTCCTCACCAACACAGGAGCTATTTTCATGACATGTGAGCGCTGGCCCTCCTGTGGACCGCTCCCAACCCTCCCACTCCAACAGAGCTTGGATAACTGAGCTGGGATGGAAAAGCTTGCCCAAAACAGCAACCTGATGATGCAACTGCTTTTATTTCTGAATCCTGGCATACTTTGGGGAGAGCACCTTTGCACCTGCTACGTCTCATACCCACTGCTAATTAAATGAATTACAACTAACAGACCCTGGCAGAAAGCAGCCCTTCAGGTATCAGCTCTTCATTCCTTAGGTGCAGCGCAGCCCATGCTCCAGCTGAACCTGGGATCAGTACTGATGCTACAAGCTTTCACCTGCATTTGCACCATGCAGAGAGCAGAGCCAAGACAGTGAGCTAAGAATTTTGATTTGAAGACAACTACTTGCAGGCAATGTTTAAATACCTTGATGAGCTCAGGCTTAACAGCACAGCCTGTGGAATACCCACTAATTTATCAGTGAATAAACATCTCCGTCCCTTCTTCCCATACCAGTGTCCCACAGAAGTGGGAGAGTCAGCTCTCTGCCAAGTAGCAGCAGATGTTCTGGACCTGACAAGTCTGTAGGAGAATGTAGATAAAATCTGTCTGGGCATATGTAAAATATAATTTGACACACACAAAGCAAGTCCAGTAGTCAACCAGTCTGGATCTAATCCATTCCTTCAGGAATCTCAGCCAAATGGCACTTTTAGAGGACAATTCCCAGGCACAATTTATTTTAGTCAGTGGTCGCAATGGAAAACCTGCTGCTTTTATAACCACTGCCTCCAAAGAAAATGCTGCACAACAACAAAAAAATGCAAACCTAATGCTGCCAAAGATGGCTTCTCCAGGTTCATCTCTGCTTTGTGCCTTAAGAAATAATTTGGAATACTAAATAAAAGCACCACCCAAAGACACCTGCCACAACAATGTCTTTAACCACAAAACCACATTTGCTTGCCAGAACTAATTCACTGCTCGGCAGGAAGCATTTAAAGGCGCATATTAAGCTTCCCAAGTTCTCTCTCTCCCTCAGTACAAAAGTACCACTATTTATTGTCATCAAGCACTTAACCATATTTTCTCGAAACAGCTCTCTCATAACGCAGTAACACAGCTACCTGGAGTGTGCTTTACCTACCCATAAGATTATGCGACATTTCAAATGTAACTGAGAACATGCAGGTGACTTCATGGTGCTAACACTGTACAAACATGAGATTTTAGCTCACTACTACGATGGTCCAGAATCCTACCAGCTAGAGCTCTTCCTATGGCTACAGAGGAATCACACTTGCAGCTATGCTGCAGCAATGGGTAGCTCTCATCTCTTCTCCAAAGGGCTCTATCTACACCTACTTTGCACATTATGTCCAACGCGACATGCGTGAGCAGGTACTGAGGAATCAGGACTGACACATACCCGCCTCTTTTCAGAGTAGGAAGTTCTATTTCCCTTAAAGGCAGCTGACAACAAGGATACACACATTTTTCAGGGCACTGGCAGAAACCTGATGACACAAATATTACAAGCTGTCCTGAAGCTAATGCAGCTCTTATGTCAGCTGGATACACTTTCTAGAATTTCTGTTCCCACGACCTTAGCTTCCCCCCCCCTCCCCCACCTCCACTGTATAAAACAACAAAGTCCCCAGACTGCCTACTGCATGAAGACATTGGCTAAAAGGTGCAAGGCAGGATTAGGGGGGTGCGGGAAATGACAAAAAAAGTACAATGAACCAAACAAAAAACCCAGCTTGCATAGCCTGAACCATGATTTCCTCAACAACTGGTATTGACATTGATGCGAAAATTGAAGTGACAATACACGGTATTAGAAAACTACACTTCCTACCTAAAGCATTCACTGGCCTAAAAGGCTTAGAGCCAGCAACACAAAAGCACCTCAAGTCAAATTCTGTGCTTGTACGTGAAGGTAACTTGAGAGACAGCAGGTGGATCCCACTGGAAAAAAGAGAGAAGGTTTTCTCACACACCTTGAAATCAGCTTCAAACCTGAAACACAATAACTGGTTGGGAAGAATCTGAGGGAGTGGGTGGCATTCATTCCTTTGCTATTCACGCCCTTATTACCTCGGCCAGGGCTCCTCACCTCCTGCTGCAGTCAGCTTCCCTGCCTCCAGTGGGTAGGGTACAACACGTGGGAATGAGCCAGGCTCATCATTTTGCCCATACTTGTGAGAGCAGGGGAAAGGAGAAATGCTCCTGACTCACGCCACGGGTGCATAGAACTGGGTGGGAGAGATGGCCACTGGGGTTCCTGCGTCCAGCTCTTACTGTACTGACCTCTGCTTCTCCGCTCACTCAGCAGTCACACAGGACAACAGGCTGTGTCCTTCCTTGCCTGTCATTTCCTCCTTGCCCACTCGCTCCAGACCTTTGCAGGTCAATGACTTCCAGACCTCCTTCGATCAAACAGACTCCAAACTCCACCGTTTGGCTAGGCAGTGCAAGCATGCCATGCCCAAGGTGAACCGCGGCCACTCCCCTGGTGAGCAACAGATGCTCATCGTCCTTGCCAGGGAAGAAAAATAAAGAGCTTTCCAAGAAAAGCAGGCCTGCAAGAGGTGAAAAGGTGCGATAACTCTTCAAACCTATAAAAAGCTGCTGCAAAGAGGAACTGACAAAGCAGAGCTGTTTCAATGGAAGCAAGAGAAAAGAAAGGTGCTAAGGAAGCAGTTTTCAATAGTGCCAGAAGTTTTACGACAGATGGCTCATGAGATTTTTGGAGTCTCCATGACAAAGAGTCTTAAAAACAAGTCCAATACACCTCTTACGAGGACTTACAGGCCTGCTATTTGAAATCAGGCAGGCGCACTCAACCACGGATGTGTCTTTCCTTTGCTAAATGTGCTTGATTAGACTATGAAACAGAGCTGAGGAGTCACTTTCCCTCATTTGCTCCCATGCTGCTTCTTTGCAAAATTCCATTTAATCAAAGCAAAATGAACAGAAAGGAAACAGAAGCTAAGCCCTGAGTTCAGCGACAGGTCTAAGAATTTAAAGAAATGTTAGCACAACTTAAAAATTACCAGTTACTGCTCATACAAGACCCTTCAAACAACCTTAAAATATATTTCTGATGTGCTGCCAAACACAATATTGGACGATTTACTGTACAGGGTATGTGGCACACTAATAGTAATTAATGAACAAAACTGAACATATGACAGCGGCAAACTATTTCACAGCTAGATTGTTTCCAGATGAAAACAGATCCCCTTTCATTAAGATTAAACAAGTGTTGATACCTATCTTTTTTTTTTTTTTTTAAATGAAAGTAGTGGTGGCTCAAAAAGCTGAAGACTTGCCCATAAAAAGACATGTTCTGCTACAGCAAATTCTGAAGGAGCTGCGGCAATACAACAGATTTAACTGTGGACTTGTATAATGAAACAAGCCAAATGCAGCATGTTTCCCCCACCTGCTGGTAAATTAACACAGGTGACGTTACTCAAACTACAGCTCTTTGTTCATAAAAACATTATTTTATATATTATTTATTGCAATGCATACATACAGTCACATGATTTTGCTGGGAAGGGCACAAAAAAACCTGCTTGAGACAGTGCAGCAGCAACACAGAAACTCATCGAGACATTTCAAAAAAGCCAGCAACATGATTTCTGTTGGACTCAGAGGTTGGGTAGGGAGGAGAGATGTGGAGAGCATCCTCTGGGAGAACCCTCCAGCTTACATACATGCAAATATATATTTTTAACCTTTTACCAAGACATGCCTCAATCCCACAACCACAATACTTTCTATTAGGGCAAGGGAGAGAGGACTTGAGGGCAAGGCAGGGAGATAAAAGATGTTGTAACGCAACTGATTTTATATGGGTGCGGCTCACTGCTTTGATTAGCTTACTGCTTTGATTAGCTTACTTATTATTTGCATTATGAAAGTAGTCAGAGGCCCTGCTGGGGTGTGCACACGTTAGGCCCTATATACATGCAGTGGAAAAGTTATCATCACCTGCCTGCTGTTCCTCTTCCCCCAGGCGCACTGGTGTGAGCTGAAGGTGGATGAGGTGCAAAGCATCCCCACAGCGAGCAAGCCAGCAGCAGACCCCCGCCTCCCGCTGTGGTGCCCAGGCATAGCCCGCTGCCCCTCTGACTCCCAGGCAGCATCAGGTCTGAAGCAGCCGAGTCAGAACAAGCAGACTGTGCAAAATGCTGGGAGGTCAGCGAAGCAAGCAGTCACAGCCAAAGCCACAGCCAAATCCTTGCTGCAGCCTAACAGAACCACCTGCGAGAGGGCAGCACGAGCCGGCGTGTGGGACCCACAGCCCACCAGAGACACGCAGTGAAATAAAAACCTCCTTTCAACTGGAAAAATTAATATAGGTACAAGACATCTGAAAGTCTGCAGAAGGCTGAGTATCACAAGCCCTCTTCTACTTGGTACTGGAAAAATTGAGGAAATTATCAGCTTTAACATTTGTGAACTAGCACCCGAGTATGGCATTTGATACTCCGGGATGCAACTCCAACCTTGAAGACAGCAGCAAACTCCCAGCAGTATTTGTTCAGCCCTGACATCTGTCCCGTCTGATACTACATCTGGCACACGTTCATGAGCAATGCTCGTGCAAGCCATAACAGGGAACTCTCACGTAGGCCCTGCACTGCCCTGTAGAGTTAACGTGAGAGAAGATTATGCCCAAGCCTATACATTTTTACAAGAAGTTAGAAAGTGTTTGCTATTTCCTGCTCAGTTGAACAAGGTGTGGGCACAAAACTGCCATAGGATCTGTTGTCACACATTTGACCAACGTCCTAATAACCCAACAGCAAGTGAACATTCAAAGAAAACACTGAGCACTTTCCTCAAATGTCTGAATACAAACACTATCTTGACAATGCTATTCTGAAGGCAAGTGGAAACGGTAAAACTCAAACCATAGGAACATTCAAATTCAGTTTGTTGCACTGTGAGATCTTAGTAACATAGCCGCACACTGCCAATAGAAGAAATAATTTCATATTATCTGCAACGACGAGCCTTGTAAAGGAAACCCTCTCACAATTTTTCATTGAATCCTGGTAATAAAGCCCTCAGCAATGCTATCTATTCCCTTCTACAGTTACAATCTTCATGCAATATCTTAATACAGCACTCTTTAATTGTCTGCTTTCCTTCAACTCCCTCCTACTCTCTGCAATTAACAATAATCCCTTGTCAGTATCTCTACCAGTGTGAAGCTATAGGAAAAACAGTAACTTAACTGTATTTTCTTCTCTCAAAGAAAGTCTGATTTTCATAGTTTTGCAGGACGTAAGCCAGCAGATGCTATTCCTTAATTACTATATATAGAAAACTCCTGAGATACTTAGAGGGCACCAAAATCCTGTTTCTCTTAGATGTCACCCAACGCAATCTACCTTCACCTCTTGATAGACGGGCCACAGAAAAGGCACGTTATTGCTAATATTAGTAGGCATATGAAATAACAGCACAGAAAAGTAAGAGAAGTTTACAGGAGTCTTTCCCACAGAAGCCTGTTAAAAAAAAAACAAAAGAGTTTAACTTTTTCTAGTGCCTCTGTCACAATAAAGACAGAAATTTTAAGTTCAACAAGAAGTGCGGGGTCCTGCCCCTGGGGAGGAGCAGCCCCAGGCACCAGCACGTGCTGGGGCACCAGCTGGAGAGCAGCTCTGCAGAAATGGGCCTGGGGTCCCGGTGGGCACCAGGCTGAGCACGGGCCAGCAACGGGCCCTTGTCACACAGAAGGCCGGTGGTGTCCCAGGCTGCGTGAGGCAAAGTATCGCCAGCGGGTCAAGGGAGGTGACCCTTGCCCTCTGCTCAGCACTGGTGGGGCCACCCCGGGAGCGCTGGGTCCAGTGCTGGGCCCCCCGGGACAAGGGGGACCTGGAGCTGCTGGAGGGAGCCCAACAAAGGGCCACCAGGATGCTGAGGGGCCTGGAGCAGCCCTGCTGTGAGGGGAGGCTGAGGGAGCTGGGACTGCTCAGCCTGGAGGAGAGGAGGCTCAGGGGGATCCGTCCGTGTCTATAAATACCTGAGGGGAGGCGCAGAGAGGCCGGAGCCAGGCTCCACCCAGCGGTGCCCCGTGCCAGGACCAGAGGCACTGGGCACAACCTGGAGCCAGGAGGCTCCCTCTGACCACCAGGCAGCACTTCTGTGCTGTGCGGGTGCCGCAGCCCTGGCCCAGGCTGCCCAGAGAGGTTGTGGGGTCTCCTCCTTGGGGGTCTTCAAAAGCCGCCTGGACGTGGTCCTGGGCAAGGTGCTCTGGGTGGCCCTGCTGGAGCAGGGGTGGGACCTGATGGACCCAGAGGTGCCTTCCCACCTCAACCAGGCTGTGATTCTATGAAATTCAGAGACTTTTTTTTTTTTGTTTAAATCCCTGTCTTTCTACTAAGCTGCAAGAGAACCTGAAACTAATATGACAAAAATATAATTCTTAAGCTTTGTTTTAAAAACACACTAACTATACTGAACTTGCCACCTGTACGTGCAGTCTAATGATGAAGTTCTGCAAAATGAGAAGCTAGTCCCACTTCAGTGCAAGGTTAAACCTACCAATACTCTTACAAGTGCAGATTTTTTTTTAATCTGAATTATCCAGAGAACATTTTGATCATCAACATGACTTAAGAGTGGCAATCCTGATGCTTCATCTGTAACATATGTACAGAAGTGTAGCTCTGTGATCTCACTTCTTCACATACATGTCAATGATTTGATTCACATCCTTTAGAGTTTGGAGGGCAAACTCTCTTTTCAGCATTGCTCTGGGGACACATGCAACCTCATCAGTAGCATTCCACAGCTGAATTGGAATATGGATAATCATGGAGAACTTGAAAAGAATTACTTTTATCAAATTTGATTTTATTCCAGCAAGGCACTTTCCACTATCTGAGTTTGATCTCTTCACATCCAATTTAACAGACAAGGCTCTTTAAAAAAAAAAAAAACCTTTAACTGCTACTCTTTACAATCCTCCTTGTTATTATAGAGAATGAGCAACAAAAACTGCAATACCTCGTTCTGTGAATTAGAATTAAAGCTTCAATTTAGGATTATTTACTGGGAGTCTGGCAAAAGGAGGAAAAAAACACTTATTAAGCAATCATCCAAGTTTGCCTGTTTCCTTTTTCCCTCTACACTGTTCAGCCAGCTTCTTGACTGCTGGGAAGATATTTAAAAGCAGACAGCTAAGAAATTAGTTTTGGATTAGCTGTGTTTAGAATGTTTTTCTAAACAGCACCACATAAAACTTGCTACAAGGCTGCTCTGTCAACAAGCTTTGTTGAAGGATGCCATGCTGCCAGAGGAGCAGAGAAACCACCACGCCAACTGCATAAATGCTGTTTTTAAAATTGCATGCCTGCCAGCAGGACTGGGGAAGTGATTGTCCCCTTGTACGTGGCACTGGTGAGACCACATCTTGCATGTTGCGTTCAGTTTTGGGCCCCTCACTACAGGAAGGATACCGAGTTGCTTGAGCGTGTGCAGAGAAGAGCAAAGAAGCTGGTGAAGGGAGAAGAAAACAAGAGTTGTGAGGAGCAGCTGAGGGAAGTGGGGCTGTTTAGTGCGGAGAAGAGGTGGCTGAGGGGAGACCTCATCGCTCTCTACAGCTACCTGCAAGGAGACTGCAGCAAGGTGTTGGTCTCTTCTTGGGTGAGAAGTGATAGGACACAAGGCCTCTATGGCCTCAAGTTGCACCAGGGGAGGTTTAGATCAGGTGCCAGGAAGAATTTCTTCATGGAAAGGGTGGTTAGGCACAGGAACAGGCTGGCCAGTGAAGTGGCAGAGTCCCTGCCAGGTATTTAAGAGATCCCTGGAGGTATTTAAGAGATGTGTGGATGGTTTACTAGTAGACTTGGCAGTATTAGGTTGATCATTGGACTTTATGATCTTACAGGTCTTTTCCAACCTAAATGATTCTATGATTCTCGTGCTTCATTAATGGAATGGAATCTATTTGTCCGGAGTCTCTTGTCTAATTGTTAGCAGCAACAGAACTCCACACCCCTATCGCAACTGCAAGCACTAGTATTACAAAAGCCTGCTATCACTGCTGATGTGACAAAAAAAAGTCAGTGTAAATAGAAACATACCTTAAAAAAGTCAAAAGCTTTAATAATTCTCCCAGAGATCCAACGCTAAACAATATGCTGTTTCTGGAAGACATCATACTTACTAAAGTCTCAAATGATGGAAAGAGACATCATCTTGTTCCAGCCATGGCCCCTTGTTAAACTTCAGGTACTCGATGTCTTCAACTACCTGAAATCAGAAGATAAAATTAAACTAACAGGTGGCCTGATCAAAGTGTCCATTCTCATTACTTAAGAAAAAGCAGCCCCCCAGTCAATGAAATGATCAACATACACTCTTAAGTCACCCATGCAAAATGTTTCACTGCTAAAGCTGTATTAACAACACTGATGTTCTGAGCTAACATATGATCTCCCAGTCATATTTCTGGAGGTGTTGGCCCTGCCATAAGCGCCTGACAGACGTGTGGGGGCCAGCAATAAAGCTCCTGGTGCTCTGAGCCTTGGTGAGCAGAGGATGGCAAGGAATAAGTAGGCTGAGAGGTGCTGCGTCTCCAAGTTCTTACAGGGCCTATGGCTCTTTTAAACCTCAACCTTCTGTTGAGGCTGAAAGGAAGGAAAAAAAATGCAGAAGCGCACCTTTAGGCAGAACAAGGAGGGAATGAAAATGAGCTTAGCCCTTTCTGTTGCACACAAAAGCCATCATGCTGTATGCTACATAGGAAGTCTGTTTTCTTTCAAAAAGGCATAGTGGTGTACTAACTGAGAAAGGCTGAGGAGCAATGCTACAAAGCATTGTGGCAACTGTCCCTTGGTGTTTCTGTGTGTGGTTCACGTGACAGAAATTGAGGCACGTTTCAGACTGGAATACTTCACTCCTGAAGTTGTGGTATTGACAGAAGTCCAAAGGCTCTGTATTTGATTGGACATGAAAACCTACCCATGCATGCATGCACCCTGAGCAGAAAGGAAAGGCGAAACTCACAGCTTGGCACCAAGAACCATTCAAACAAGTAACACCACCTCAGCAAACCACTCCTCTAGCATCCCCAGACTTATCAGTCCCATGTTTGAGTTTCATTTACAAGCTGGCTCCATGAGAAAATACATCTTTGCTGGTCCATCAGGTAATTGCTTAACAAAAGCCTGAGGTCATCACACATGACTGACTGGCTACAAAGGAAACCCAAACCAGTGGTGGGAGGATGCACTTAAGCTGCATGAGGTGGGGATAACACCTTGAAGCAGCTTGGGAAGGAACAGATCATTACAATTCCAAACACCACTTCAGATGTCTTTTCCAGAAGGAAAGGATAAAGCTACTGAGGTCAGGACCAAAATCCTGATGACACACTGTTGATCTACTGACAGCAAGCAAGCAGATGCCACTAATAAAGTGATAGAATACTAAATGAAAGAGTGCTTTTATTCCTTATTGTATGTTAAATCCACAGCAATCTACTCCCCGCAAACACAGCGAACACTAAGTCCCATTTATTACCACTTGAAGGGCAACAAAAACACAGTATTACAAATGAGTCTCGACTAAAAAGGTCCACTCTATTACCAGTATCACATTTTTATGGTATGAAATAGCAGTTTCGATATATGACTAACTGAATGATCATTCTACTTGAGGCCTTTATGTTTGCTACAGACTAAATTAGCTGATTAAATACTTTAAAAATATGGCTGATATGTAACAGCAAAGCACACTTAAACCTCAAGCAAGTTTAGATACTGTGTAACCATTTTTGATCTCTTACAAATAAAGTTGGCAAGTGAGATACTGTAGCCCAGAGCATTGGAAACCTACTTTTCACATTAAGAAAAAAGCTGATGACATTCACCTGCTGGAGAATCCTCAAAAAACACTGCAGAAAACTGTACCCAAGACATTCAGAAGAGTTTTTAAAATCATATTTAGAAACTGCTTGTTCCTAACAAACTGCTGTGACATAGCAGGATTACCATTTTTACAAATGAAGGAGGAAGAAAGATGTATGGTAAGTTACTTCAAATATCCATTATTCTTAATTTAAAAGTCAAACCTCCAGCGTACTTCCCATTAGATACGCAAAAGTAATTACTTCCCTACTCCACAGCAAAGCTTTGTACACTCCCCACTACTGCTGATGACAGGACTAATAATAGAGTTGCTAACAATAGGGCTCAAACTATGTTGAGGGGAAAAAAGAAATCAGTATCCAAACTAGTTTTGCACACTCTTACTCCCATATCAGAAGAGATCTTTACCAGAACTCATTAACAACGGTATTAACACCCCCCCCAACCCCCCCCCTCCTCAAACCAGGCTAGAAGAGCAGCTTTTTTTTAAAAAAAAAAAGGAATGCACTGACACCCCCTGGGAATTAGGGGAATTAGCAGCAAATGAATGATTTAAACCTGACCAAGCGGCACAACAAGTAATAATGTCCAGGGCAGATCAGGTCTTAATATACTGCAGAGCATGGTAGGATTTAGAAAAAACTGTATTCAATAATGAGACCCCTTTCCATAATCTGTGCAACTAAGCCCATACAAACAGCTCACAATTTCTAAGCTTGTTTTGTGATGATCTGGTGAGTTCTGCTGTTGGAAGAACTAGCTGTGGGAGCAGAAGGCAACACTGCTGTTATTCATATCATTCATGGAGACAAAGACACCCTATCCCAGGAGGTTGCTCTGACAGCTGAACTTTTCCTGAAGTCCTTCCTCACAGGCTTCTTTTTTAAGCAAGAGACAGGGCACAAGGAGCAATACAGCATACAACCCTAGGAGCTCAGACTACAGCTCACAGGAAGAAGTCTGCCCATGCACAGCATCCACAACCAAAAAATTCATGCAAGCTTGTTCTGAAGCCTTTCACTTCCACACTGGCAAAGGACATGGTACAAAGCTGGTGTGTCGGCAGCCCCCCGTCTTCATCATCATCTCCAATTAACACAAAATGGGGACACTGAACAAAATTCATCCATAATACAAAACAGTGTTCACAATCAGAGAGGAACTGAAACAGTTTCAGTAAAGTTTGAAAGTTATTACCTTTCTACTGCCACCCTTTTAAAAGCAAAAAAAAAAGTCAAAAAGAGAGGAACAGGACAAAAAAGAAAAAAAGAACGAACCCTCCAGGACACATTAAATGATTTTTTTCTTTAATCAAAATATTAGCCAACCTTTTACTCTGTTTTATCCTCAAGTCAAAGCAGTCTGAAACACCCTAACAAAGCTCATTTCAGCATTTACAAATACTTCAGCTGTTATAACCAACGTTAATTACAACGTGAAACCCCAACTGACCTTTTTAAAAGACACTTCAGAAATGTAAGTCATTTCTAAGTTGACTATGTTTGCTATAAGCAACTCAAAAGCCACTAAACTATACGGTCAAAAATTAAGCTCCCAAACTGCATGGTAAAGAATCTGTACATCAAAGCTGGCTAACAGTTGAACATCACTATCTATTAACAGGATACAGCTGTGCACACATGAACACCCTATAAACTAAAATCAATTCCTTCCTCCCATCCCTGCTTCCCAAATTTCAATTATCTCATTTCAAAGGTAAACTGAATCCAAACAGGAGGGAAAAAGCTTCATTCTTATGAGCGGAAAGAGTACTAGTTTCTATAGCTAACATTTAACAATGAAGCTAGGATACCATCTTGTACTTCAACTTCAAAACAATAATCCTTCCTCTAGTCCAGATTTGTCCAAATCAATTAAGAAAAGGGTCATCAGTTTGTGCTCTGGTTATGCAGTGATGACACAAGATTGTTGAGCTTGGCAGACTCTCTGCTTGAGTGGTAAGAGCTTCAGACTGACTTTAAACCCTGATTTACAGGATTAAAATAAAATCTCTAGCAATGGGTTTTACTACAAAATGTAGGGAGGAAACAAATGGCTTTTCTTTGATTGCTTCAAGACATGCTCAGAAAGAATGGAAGAACACAAGCAAATAACTCCCCCCTCCCAGCCCAATTCTTCCTCTTATTTCTTCCACCTCTGGCCATCCCCTTCAAATACCACGGCTCTCAAATCTCATCCTTCCTTTTATGATATCCTGAAAAGCTAACAATAATGGCTCAATATTCTCATTCACATGCTGATGACTTTTTTTGTTCATTTCAGGTTCTTTCTGTTTCTCTAATTTTGGCCCTCAAAAAAAAAATCTAAAAACATGGTAGAGAACATATTATTCCTGGGATGCTGATCTTTCTTGCCATAGACATGCTTCTCATTGCAATGGAGAACTCTCACTGCAGCTGCAGGTATGTGAACTTAGAGAAGGAACACATAGCAGCTGCTGTATGCATTATTCATCTACTATGGGAGCAGCAGCGCCCCAATCCTGTTAACACTAAAGCATATACTTAGGATATTTTTTTGTTGCTGTTGTTTTTTGTTAAATGTGTATGAGAACAACTAGGCTGCACTCTCAGTTTTTCACAGGAGTACTCACAAGACTGAAATCTCAGAGATTCGAAAGCAGTTTGGAAACAGAAATTTCAGGACTAAGACAAAACGGTTTACTCCCTTCAGTCATTTTCCTTTCCTGGAAAGGATACAGAAGAATTCATGTCACAGTTGTCCGCTGGTAACGCTCACAGGTGACCATCTGCATATGTTGAATCCCACAACAAAGGCAAAGGCCTTTGGTATTTAAAGCTTGCAGAGACGTCCCAATTTTAGAAACTTCCTTCTGCAATACTCCAACACAGCTATCTGCAAACAGCTGCCCACCTGAAGCGTGTTCTCACAGTGAACCCTTACTTACCTGCTGCCACTCTGAAGCCACCAGCCCTTTTTGTGAGTATAAAATCAAACTGCTTCAGAAGTCTCCTGGTAACAATCCTAACCTCTACTATCAAGTGTACGAGTTTGGAAATTCGGTCACAACGGGGCAGGACCATTCTGTCATAAAGGGAACTAAAACACATAGAAATGTACAGTAACGTGACTAATGGGGCTTCAGATTTTAAGAATAGGAAAGTCCTTACCCATATCTCCTGCTTTACACAAATCTTCTGCATGGGAACATAAGAATACTAGGTACAGCCTACTGCAATGCACAAGGCCAACTAAACTCTACTTTGCACTTCAGAACAAAATCAGTCTTAAGGAGGCAAGTTTACCACAGGCTTCAACTGAACTAACTCACCATCAACTCCAACAGCACAAACTAAACTCAAAGATCGAAGAGATTTTTCCAGCCCCTAGCTCCTAGGATTCAGCTTTGCCATCTGGCTCAAGGAGCAAAAATCCAAGTCAGCAACACTAACGCTATGCTTCTTTCTGGAAAAAGTAATGCTACCACTGCATGTGCTCCAACACTGGGCGGCCATGGAAACCAGAGCTCTACCAATGGAATACAGTGACAACAGGGAAGTTTCCCCTATTCTCTTCCAGCCTCTTTGACAGAAGCCAAACTCAACTTGTTCTTGAGTAGGGACCTAACAAAAAGCCTCTCTTACTACTCTTAATTTCACAACTGTAGCCTGGCCACAGTGGCACAACGTGCTTGTTGCCCAGCAGGAGCTGTCACCCTCAACCATAAACAGTTCTCTCAGAAAACCTGAGGGGGGCAGAATGAGAATTGGAAGAGCAAAAGCAAGAAAAGCTACTGGGTCAAGATAAAGACAGTTTAACAAAAAAAAAAAAGGGAGAAAAACCAAACAAAAACAATGAGTGAAGTTCACAACAGCAAACCGATCCCCAGCCAGTCCCCAGGCAAGGACTACTTTGGAACAACTCCCTCTGGTTTCTTTGTTGAGTGGGACGTTACATGGCACGGAATATCCCTTTGGTCAGTACAGGTCAGCTGTCCTGGCTGGAACGAAAAATTAACTCCTTCCCAGCTGGACCCGGTACATCCGTGAGTGTTCAAATATGCTCACGGAAGGCAGTAAGCACTCAGACACCTCCCTCGCTATAAACGCCAAGGCTGGGCTTAAGGATCTTTTAGTTAAGCATTGACTTGGGGGCTTTAGCTAAGTGTGGTGGTTTTACCCAGCTAAACAGGCGACCTCCACCACAACCGCTCGCTCACTCCCCCTCCTCAAAGAAACAGGGGGAGAAAATATGATGGACCAGGGCTTAAGGGTTGAGATAAGGACAAGCAAGTTACTCACTCATTATCGTCACGGACAAAACAGACTCAACATAGGGAGATTAGTACACTTTATTACTATAACTAGCAAACTAGAGCAGTGAGAAACTAAAAGCAAACTAAAAACACCTTCCCCCCATCCACCCTCTTCTACCTCCTCCTCCCCCCGAGCGGCACAGGGGAACGGGGGTCACGGTCAGTCCATGTCGCTTCATCTCCGTCACTCCTTCATGGTCGCTCTCTGTTCCCCTGCCCCAGCGTGGGGTCCCTCCCACGGGATGCCGTCCTTCCCGAA
>VXAL01009663.1:86823-101867 GCA_013399475.1 Chauna torquata | reverse complement strand
TTTTTTCCCCTTCTTAAATATGCTGTCACAGAGGCGCAAACAGCATCGCTCATTGGCTCAGGTCTGGCCAGCGGTGCGTCCCTTTTGGAGCCGGCTGAAGCTGGCTCTTATCTGACATGGGGCAGCTTCTGGAATCTTCTCACAGAAGCCACCCCTGTGGCCCCCCTGCTACCAAACCTTTACCACGTAAACCCAATACACTAAGCTCTAAGGTATGTCCCATGGCAAGACAGAAGTGCCATCATGAAACTACACGCAAACCTCCACAATAAGATGGCCAGCTATCTGCTGAAGGAATGTCCTATCATGCTGCAGGTGGGTGGATGGGTAGACAGGTGCACATACACTGAAAGGAAGGTTGTTTCCCTTTCGCATCTGGTTCTTGACGCTGTCTTTCCATTGCTCTTGGAGGAACTCATGGTAAGTGGAATCAGCTGGCTTGAGAGTTTCCATCTGGAGATGCTTGGAGCCACCAAACCAAGTAACATATCAGAAGAAGGAAAAAGCAAGGAGGGAGCTATGGAGGATACCTAGATGCTTGGAGCCTACAGCCTCTGCAACTATACTTGCACATTTTAAGTTCTGCTTTAAAACAAAAGATACTGCTTCACCCTTGAAACTGGCTTATGCCTGTTATGAAAGAGAACAAGGGCTTCATTTTAAAAAGAGAACCACAACAATGCCGTTCACCCAGGGCCTCAGCAAGCAGCCTGCTATCAGTGCTGGACTGCCATCTTCATGCATTTACTTACTCCAGGAAGGATAAATGTTCTTTCTAAGGAAAACAAAGACACATTGGTAGACAAGCTGTTTGGGGGTGCTATTAAAAAGTCCTTTTTCATCCTAACATCAGTACAGTGATACAAATACAAGCTTCCAACAAGCTGCCGAAATACTATATTGAACTTGGCAGAAATACATTACACATATAGGTCTCTAAATACAATGCCTTACTACATGCTAAAAGGAAGTTCTTTTAAATATATTCTATTGATGCAAATAAGCCTGTTATGCTTTCCCACACTCTACCCAAACTAGTAACTTTTCCATCTTAAAAGTGATCACCCTGACAATTCTCTCTTTACAGCTGATTTAGGGATGAATCACATATTGCTGTGCAAAGGCCTGGGCCTATCTCCTAAAGCAAAAAGCAATATAAGCAGCCACATATTCCTCTAAGAGAGGAAAGCATTAAATGGACTCTAGAAAGATGTACTAGAGCTTTCAAACAAGAAACAGAGGACAAAAATATTAAAATTGGTGAGACATATCAGAAAAGACATTTTTAGTGTAGCTGAGACCCTTATTGCTACTACAGAATTCAAGCAAGCTTTGAGAGATCCACTTCCATCCCTGGAAATGAAACAGACCCGCTACAAACCTGTTCAGAATTACATAAAGCCTGCCACTGTTTTCAGATGGGACAGCAGCTACAGAGAAAAGTTTAAAATGAAGAAGAAAGAGGTTTCTATTACCCCACTAGTCATCTTCCACAAGCAAGAAGGTTTGTGGAAATAAGGCAAGTGTATTACACCTACTCAGAAAATAACACACCGAAGTAGGAGGAAGCAGTCATCTCAGGTTAATCTTGTCACACAGTAGGAGATGGCTTATTTCTACCAATAAGACAGCAATTTATCCGGCTTGGTCTGGGGCTAATGTGCTTGACAAAACCCTTTGGAGAAGAAATTACAGTTTAGATACCACTTGCTAGTTGATACAGATGAATAACCCAGGGTTACAAAGCTTTTAACAGCTCTGGTTATCAAGCTGTTTGTGATAACCAAATGATCAGCTTTTGGAAAACAACAGCTATTTTATTGCACAGGAACCTGTGCACCAACCTGGATCACAAGAAGCTGCATATTGGCAAAAGCTAACAGAGACGGCTCTTACACAGGCAGGAGGAGTCTCAGCTGAATGCTGGGGGTGACTTACCTCTCGGTTGATGCCTTTAGTTCCTAAACTGAGCTAAACAGAACCTTGCCCATCCCACCAGTCACTTCAAATAGGGATGCTGACTGAACAGCCAAGTATTGCACAGCCCAGCACAGACTCAGGAGATGCTGTTTCCACTGTCCTCACAGGCTTTGCTTGGAAAAACAAACCAAGTTTGGAAACACCTGGCATATGCTACGTCAGCCAAAAGACTCTTAAAAGAGAAATTAGTAGTAATCACATAATGGAATTTAGTTGCTCAGACAGCCATGTATCTTGACAAAAAGGATGGGGGCGTAGGACTTCCACTCTCCTGATAAAATTACAATCATTCATCGAAATATTATAGTATAGTCCCAGCCCAGATCATTGCCATAGCAGCAAGCACTATTTGCATTAAGTGGTTAACTAAATTTATCTAGGATAAGGTGTTCTCTTTTTGTTTCAGTCTTGAAAGTTTAAAAACAAACAGACAAACACATGCAGCAAACTCTTACCTTCTCCACATCCTCTGCCTCACTTGCTGTGTACTGCAGAACTTCACTGGTCTCACTGCAAAGATGAAAAAAATTGAACACTCAGGATACAACTGTTCTTACCATCCTCTCACCCCTGCATCAAAATGAAGCAGAAATGAAGTTCAAAGGCACAAACAGAACCATTAGATTTTTTCCAGAATACTTACAGAGTCCTTGCAATAGAACTCCTAATAAATCTGCAAGTTGTTTCTTTCCTGGTATAAAATTGCTTTTAAAGTCCAAGTGACCTGTGATATCTCCACAGTTTTAGTCCAATAAAGAAAGAAAGAAATAGAAATATCCTACCTATGAATTTGCTTCCATTTTACTAACGTGGATAGTTGCCCCAATTACAATTGCCCAGTCTATTTGAAATCTTAAAACACTTTAACCTAAAACTTAAGTAGACCTTCCATTTTGTAACATGCACATTAGTACTTGTGGGTTAAGTTATAATAAAGTTATACATTCATTTATTAAGATTGAGCTAACTGAACCAATGCAACACAGGGAGTAGGATCTGTTATTAGAAAAAAAACATTTAAAACAGGTAACAACATCCTGGTTACAAAATTGTTTTCCTATTTGTACAGTAACTTTCACAAAAAAGTCACTTGCAGAGCAGGGCAACGATAGGAGTTCCTATATGAACATGTTTCACTACTGTATACACAACCCTTACTAATAGTTGTTCCCAAACCTGCCTCAGCCACCCTGGAAGACTGTTCCTTTACAAACAAAGTCTTGAAGAGAAAATAAAATGTAAGCCCAATGTGCATGGTATATCAAACAAATACACAGCAGAGCTAAAGAGCATGGAAAAGACTTTGCAGACTTTTTTTTTTTAAATACTTATCACAACCACTCGCAGGTTTAATCAGAATTAAGGCTAGCAGTCTGAACATTGCTGCCGGAAGTAGACACATTAACAAAATGACTTAAAACTGCAACAGTCCACACTAGTTCCTGGTCTGTATTATCACTTGTCAGTCAGAACAGCTCTGGTTAAAAAAAAAAAGTTCCTTTATAAGGTGACTTCTATTCCTGTGAACCCCCAAGCTCTTACAGGGCCGGCCACTCAACTGGTGCTCACAACAGGGGAACTATAAAGAGTTTGTTCTCAGCTCGCAGGGAAGGAGGAAAAAAAAGCACAACTCACACAACTCTTCAGTCACAGAAAGAAGAAAATAAATGGCCTGCTTTCAAAGGGAGCTGCTGAGACAGCACATGACACATACGCACATCTTCAATTTCAGCTGTCACTAATCAGAGGAGGAAGCCAGACTTCACCAGTCTTACACAGGCAATTGCATTAATAATGCAGATCGAATCACTTGATACTCTGCAGATTATTAGGGCTTTCATTAAGAGAAAACAGCTGCTCAGTAGAAGCACTATTCGATATGAAAGATAACATTAGTAATCTGAGGCTATGGGCCACAAAAGAAAGTCAAACAAAAGACAAAAGCTGTCTGTTCACAGTCATGAAGTAGTACCTGCCAAACAGCACCAGGCTCACAAATCACTTCCAAAAAGAAAAAAATTTTAATAAAAAATAAAAAGGAGACAAAGATATTAACAAACATGTCAGACTAGAAAGGAAACACAAATTTTACGATAGCCAAGTATTCACTATACGACAGACCACTAAGGTCAGCATCAAGTTGCTCCAGTTAAACGGAACAAGAGAACAGAAATTTTGCAAAGTAGCAAACTAGACAATTTCCCTGATAGATTTCCAGACGTTTTCAAGAAAAGCAAGAAAGGACAAACAAACATGAGCTTGAACATGGAAACTGTGCAGGCCAGGAGTCTATCCAACAGTCTAACAAATAATTCCTCTTAGCCTGTTTAGACCAAATATTTGTCATCCTTAAGAATTAGAAAATTAAATACTACTTAGTCTGTCTAGAGACTAACAGCCAGCCATGACTATTGTTCAATGCACCTCTCTGCAAGCCAGCAAACAAACAGCTAAAGATAGTTGAAGCCTCTGCATATTTATCCAACACGCAAGCCATCAGTGAGGTCCAGAGATGTGCAGAGCTGAAGTTTCACACGTTCAGAACTCCTCCACATCAAGGGGACAGAGACGTCCTTCTTCAGACCTTAGCATGCAGATTGATCTGACAAGCCATTGTGAGCCCACACGCTGATGACGATGCCAACCAGAGGGCGTTTGCTTAACAAGTGTACTGACCATGTACAGACAAAGGGGAAAGAGTTGAAATCACAGCAGGACCAGCTAGTCTAGGATTTAGCCTCACTGAGCAACACAGTATATTTTCTGATCCAAAGAATAAGCAGCATTTTCCTCCTCGCCAGTAAATTCAAATCAATTCTGCCCTCAGGGGGATGACAGTCCCACAGTTTCCCACCCTCCCTCTCTGTCACAAGCCCCCCATTTCCTTCAGACAGCTGTGTGCAAGCCGCTGATCTGTGGGGGACGCACTCAGAGGCAGCTGACCGTACACTGCACCAACAACTTCTGCCCTGTACGAATGACACGCTCAATATTAAGTTATTCAGTTCAATTGCTGACAGCATAATTACACTGATTTACCTTGGGAGCTGGAACAAGAAAGCAAGGGGGAAGCAAGCAGGCTACAATATTCCTGAAGATCTACTTTGACCTAAATAAATGAAACTCAATAGTCATCTTCATGCACAAACCAAATCCTGCGTGAGTAGAGATTGTTTTCATGTACAGTAGGCCTGGCTCTGTGACCTTTAACAGTTTTCCTTCCAGAAAGTCATTTGTTTACCAGAGACCAAGATTGCTTATATTCACATGCTTTTATACTTTTAAGAGAATTTGACTTTTGTTAGAGCTCTTCTATAAGAAATGGGACAGCTGGCAAACTATTATAGCCTCAAGTTCACGCCTTCTTGCTTCCCCAGTAGAGAAAGCCCAGGGAGTTCAGGGACAAGCACCTTCAGTCTCTAAAACCAGGGAGCAGTGCAGTCTTCATTTAACAGCATTAACAAGTCCATCAAATCCTCTTCTGGCTGTAAGATACATGCCTCACAAGGTAGAGAAACAGAACTAGAAAGTGGAATGACAAGCCCTCCCCTGAAAACTTCTCTCTCATCTCCCTCTGTGTCACTATCAAGAAACTAGCCAAAGTTATGACAACTGAATGGAGTTCTTAGGAGGGGAAAAATCCCAGGCTCTCCAAAAAAGCCTGAGAAAAGCTTGTATTGCCTCATGCTCTCCTCTGGTCATGCAAACACATAACTATAACTATGGCATTTTGGATATCACTCCAAGAAAGCACTCCAGAAAGAGCAGCAAAGAGGCTGATGCCAACCACACACAGAGCACTGTCAGAAGAGGGAGACAGAGACAGAATTTGGTTTTGCAGAGCAAACAGACCGGATCCCTGGCTTTGCTGCAAATAAACAAGTTCATGCTTCCCTGTATCTGACTCCGTGACAGTGAAGCTGTAATTCCCCAAAATTAAGGGATGAAAAAACAGTAGTGCAGATCAGGGCTTATTAGCTCAATTAACAAAATTGAATGAATTTACTATTGCACAACACTTCTCCCACTGAATCTCTTAAGAGTCAAGAGACAATGCTCTATAAAGCTCATACCTAAAGAGACTTCATTTTTAATATTCTAACATTGTAACAGTGGCATCAAGCTTCTCAGACGCAAGAGGTAACTAACTATATACAAGTATACACAGACATTATGCCACGAATGCAATATCCCACCATTAGGGTATCACATTGTACTACACAGCAGAATGGGGATTTCTCTCATGACATGGTTTTAGTTGCTTCCATTTGCAGAGATTTTAGAATTTGCACACGTTTTCACTTGAAGACTCAACAGACAGAACAGTTTGGTTTGCTAACCTGATCTCTGGTAAGAAGGTTTTCTTGTAAGCATCCTCAATGTTCTGGAGATACAGAGGAGGCACATTTTTCTCATAAGGCTAAAAACAAAAAGAAAACAGAAGAACAGTGTTGTGAAATGTGTTTTCTTCTCCCCCCCACCCCAGTGCAACAGTCTAAGCAGAAGTTGCTGCTACATCATTTATCAAGAGCTCATTCTTGTATCAGCAACCAAACATCCGGTGAACCACATACGCATTAATAAGAATTTCAAGAACTAAGACATTTGAAATGTTTAGATTTTCTTAAACACCTAGAGTACCCTAAGGAATGAGTCACAGTCTGCAGTAATTACTGCTTTACCCCAGACTGTTATCTCCATGGTTTTAATTATTAGTCAAGAATAAGATTCTTCTGACATGCTAGTAAATTTAGGAAGAAACAGAAAAGCAGGCTCAATAGAAGAATGTAAGAAAGCTTTTTGCTTTGCTTTTACAGTTTATTTCAGTTTATGGGAATTCATTTTTCCTGAGTTTGCACAAGCCATACATCAACAGCCTCAAAAAGATTACCTTTCCAAGGACTGATTAAACCTAGCCACCTGTGTAATCGAAGAAGTTTATATATAATCATCCTGAAAAAAGGAGAAGACTGTGAGTCTGCCTTTCCAGCAAGAGGGCCAATGCACATCCATTTCTTCAGTTTCAGATAAGTGCACGGGCAACCATTCACTCCCCCATTTTTCTTTGGTATTTCATGGATATCATACGTGCTGTTAAACACTTCACAGCTAGCTGCATCTACTGCACAGCACACCTTAACATCACACCTGCAAAATGCCAGGAATTTGTCATCTTGCATGTGTTCCTTCAGTTCAATCTGAAAATCAAATTATGATTCCTGCCACCATTCAAGCAGGAAATGCTCATCCAAGATGCCCATTATGCTGGAAGGACCTGTGACTCTGCTAGCTGGGCTCACCAGAGGGCTTTTCTTTTTCCAGTGCCCTGCAATAACTGCACTCCATACCAATCGCAAACACTCCAGCCACCGAGAACCCAGAATTCCCAGAAATATCATCCCCAAACAAGCACTACAATGCTCAGCAGTGCCACCGCCCCAAGGAAGTTCTGTTACACCAGCAATTCCTGCCAGAAGATCTCAAATGCCAGTGACCTTTTTGCTCATGGGGCAAAGAACTTAGAGGTTCCCACAATGCATTAAGAAGTTTCTAATTCTGTAACTGAAGCTGCTAAGACATAGAAATCTATAGTTTTAATGAAAAAGACACTCTTGTATGGGAAAGCGTAGAGGCTCATTCAGTCAGCACCTAAACTGCCAGAGGGCAGAAAGGGAGTCACCTGAACAGGAGACTAAGCAATTTGGGCCACGCAGAAGCACACACGAAGCAGCAAGGGCAGCCTTCCATTTACAGCTTTGAAGTCACTTCCCTTTGGCAATGACCAGCGTCCCTCTCAAATGAGCAGGGAGCTGCTCAGGAAGCAAAATACTACTGACTTACCCCAGCACAGCAACATACACACGCTCGCTTCAAGAAGCAGGCATCACCAGGCATTTAAGGGATCTGAGAATGTTTTTCTAATGAATCAAAGCTTTCTTTTAATATATCAGGCCTTCCACAGTTAAATACTTCACTTGAATAAATTTCCCGTAGCCTCTGAATAAGGTATAAGGCAAATATCATTTAATCCTCGTAATGCATCTGAGAACAGTTACAAGCACATGTTCAAATATCACAGGAAGGTGAAGAAAAAAATCCAAGCCAAAAACCTAGTTGAGATTAGTCATTATACAAAAACTCTACAGCTTTTCTGACCAAAGACTACTGCAATAATCCAGTAATCTAATATGCTGATATAACGAGAGGTAATATTAAAGAAATAATGCTACAGAACAAGAGTTAATTTTCTTTTCAATAGTAGTCTCTACCCAATACCATGAATTCAAGAAGACAGCTTGACAACAGTCCCAAAGGATTTTGAAAACAAACTGTCAAAATCAACAATAGGTAAAAGTCAGCTATCATAACCTCAGTCTAGATAGAAGTTGCACTAGTGACAAGAATCAACTGTATTTCTTATCAACTTTATATCGGACTAGCCAGAAAGCTCCCTGGATTTTGTATCTCACGGAACACCTATAAAAACTAGTTTAAAGTTTAAAATTGGTAATTTCGCTGTGCTAACATGAAAGCACCAAGCAGGAATTTTTCTTAATTTCTGCAGGTTAACTGAACTTGCTCATCATCCCTTCTTGAATTACACACATTAGTGTCAACACAGGTCTGAAAAAGCAGTCAGCTGGGGAAGCTGGAGAAGGGGGCTGCCTGCTGGGGCTTCTGGCACTCAGGAAGCACAGATAATCTTAGAACATGTTGCAAGAAGCATGTTATCTAAATGTGACTCCTGAAAAAGCAGCTACCAATGCTAATTTTTAAGAGCTGACAAATTTCATGGAAGTGAAAGCATGGTGAAGTGGCCGAAAGTTTGATTTTTTTTTTTTTTTTAGAGCAAGTCTATCAGAATACCCACAAAGTCATCATCATCAGATAGTTCTTACACCTAAGAGGACTAGAAGTGTCTCAGAAGCAGAATTCCACAGCAAATCACATGGGACTCGCACGCAATGACATGACTACAACTCATATTAGCAGGCAGTAACAGTGGCAAGAGAGAAAATTACCTCTCCTTTCTCTTGAAGCCTTTTCTGCACATCTGGGACAGGTACGTCTAAATAAATGACCAAGTGAGGTGGTAGGAATTCACAAATGCTGATCTCTTTGATCTCTTTGTAGTGATCAAGGCCTGTATAAAAAACAAAACCAAACACAATGAGAGCTAAAGGTAGCAGAACTTAACCCAAATGAGGAAAAAGTGCAAAGTAACAGCATTAAAATTATAACACATCAGAGAACGAATCTGTAACTGTTTCTCGAGTATTTTTTCCTGTGTTTGCTAAACACATTTTATTGCCTAATAAATCATATCCCCCGCTACTGTATGTGTAGTCTCCTCTTCCTGGCTGATATACCAAGCTTAAGGGTAGGCTTTTCCTCAAATAGGATTCAGCAAGTTATTAGGATAAAAAAATCTTCCAGAAAGTAAACAATATGAGTAAACTAAAAAGCTACAAGCACTGAGATGTAACAAGTACGTTAAAGATTCTTACATCAAAGGGAGAATTTATTTCTGACTTCAGTTTAGAGAAACACAGGTTTTCTCTATCATTTAGAGACAGCCTCTCAACCCATCAGGGAGAGACAGCAATGCTCACGTCACCTGAGGCAACCGCTAGCTAGGGCTGCCTTCTGTTAGCCACAACCTCACATACAAAATAAACAGCCTTGTCCTACCACAAAAGTCAGAGTGCAGTAAAGGTGGCACTGGAAAACGTCACATGCTACAAAAAGACTAATGATACCTTACAAGAAGCACTCTACTTCCCACAAAAGGGGAAAACTCAAGGATAAGGCATGCATTTGCCTTGTCCTTCAATGCACAGACAAGACCACGCTTAGATAAAGCAAGTATTTTGGAAGAGGTCTGTAACCTGGGTCCTGGGGACATGCTCTGTACTACTGAATTGCTACTCAATAGCTCTGTTCTCCACACTACCAACAGCAGACCTTCGCTCCAAAAACACAGCAACCAGATTTCACCTCAGAGGGTGGGACTGGAAGGCCTCACCTTCACATACAGAAAAACGCATGTAAGAGGAGCTGGCCAGTTCTGTGCAACTGGATTCTTCTACCACATCAACAGCTTAAAGCATTTTCTAGGTAACAGTTTGGCAATTGGGAACCCAGGCAGGTTCAGGGTAAGCACTTATTCAAAATTTAAGTGGTGTGAATAGCACAGGTTCCATTTAACCTAGCTCAAGCACAAGCTTTCCTCAATCAGGCTCATTGGCTTAGCTAAAAACATAGTGCCAGGCTTTCAAACTCAAATAGTTTGTGAAAAATTTAAAGCCTACTGTGCTTGGCATCACAGTAAGAAGCAGTCAACAGTATTTCTAATCAAGGTGTTTGCTGTTTAAGGATTTTGGTGCAAATGGTTATTTGTCGCCTGAATTTTACATTAAATTGTAGGTTGTAGGGCTTCACTTGCAAATCAGTAAGAGAAAGTTCATTATAACCAGCTCTTAAACTCATTCAGTGCAAAGCTGCAACTTACAGCGGGTGTTAAGCAAACATAAACCTCCTAAATCTAGGCCAAATCACACAGGACAGCAGAAACACAAGGC
This sequence comes from Chauna torquata, assembly GCA_013399475.1. NCBI lineage: Eukaryota > Metazoa > Chordata > Aves > Anseriformes > Anhimidae > Chauna > Chauna torquata. The sequence continues at coordinate 91,305 of VXAL01009663.1, read as the reverse complement.
AGTCAGGGAAACAAGGACCTTCACCTCAGCAGTAGCCAAAATGCCAGATTTGCTAAGAACAAGCAGAAATAAGAGTTTCAACTGCAATTTACTTCGGGTTCAGCTGAACACTTGGCTTTACAGCTATTTCCTATAGACTTTCAAACTTGCGCACAGCTTTAAGTCTGCATGTTTTGGCTGTAGCTAGTCTCCTGTGTATGTTGCATTAACTAACTGCTGCATTCCCAGCCAAGGGACGGAGACTCCATGAGTCCACGTACGATGCACCAGCACAGTAACACTGCACTGCACAAGTTCAGCATGCATAACCTGGAATCACAGAATTGTTGTGGCTGGAAGGAATATCTGCAGATCAGCTGGTTTAATCACTCTGCTCAGAGCAGGGCCAATTAGAGCAGGTGGCTCAGGACTGCGTCCAGACAGATTCTGAGTATCTCCAAAGATGGTGCTTCCACAGCCTCCCCCAGTAATCTGCTCCAGGGTTTGACTACCTTCACAGAAGATAAGGTTTCTACTGATGTTTAAGCAGAACTTAATGTTTCCATCTGTGCCCTTTGCCTCTTATCCTCTCACTAAATGCCACTAAGACTGGCTCCATCTTCTGTACTCCTCCCCCATCAGGTATTTATACGCATCCCCCCAAGCCTTCTCTTCTCCAGCAAAATAAATCCCAGCTCTCAGCCCTTCCTCATGTATCAGATGCTCTAGTTTCTTAATGACCTTCATGGCCCTTTGCTGGACTCACTCCAGTAAGCCCATGTCTGTCTTCAACTGGGAACCCAGAACTGGGCACAATACTCTGAGTGTGGTGATCACCCCCCTTGACCTCCTGACAGTGCTCCTCTTCATGCTGCTGGCCTTCTTTTCCACAAAACCATGCTGCGGGCTCATGTTCAACTTGGTGTCCACCAAGACCCCCAGGTCCTCCTCCGCAAAACCACCTCCCATGCATTTTGCTCCCAGTATATACTGGTGCCTGCAGTTATTCGTTCCCAGGTGCAGCAGGACTTCACACTCCTGTTTGCTGAACTCTATGAGGTTACCATCCAGCCATTTCTCCAGCCTGTCCAGGGACCTCTGAACAGCACCAAAAACATACTGTGTCAACCACTCCCCCTGCCCCAATTTCACATCACCTGCAAGTCTGCTGAGGCTATACTCTGTCCTGTCACCATATGTTTTTACCCCAGTTTAAACCTGGTCTGGCCCCAGTACGCTTCCCTGGGATATATCACTACCAACTGGCCTCCAGTTGGACTTTGTGCTGCTGATCACTAGCCTTTGAGCCCAGCAGTTCAGCCAGTTTTCAGTCCACATGACTACCCACGTACCTAGTCTGTACATCATCAGTTTATCAATGAGGAGGTTATGAGAGACAGCATTGAAAGCCTTGCTCAAGTCAAGATAAACTACATCCATTGCTCTGCCCCTGTCCGCCAAGCTATTTTTCTTTGAGAAGCTAATGATCTGGTGGTTAAGCACAATGTCCCTTTCATAAAACTGTAACAACTATTCTCAGTCACCTTTGCATCCTTAATATGTTTGGAAATAGCTTCCAGGAGGAATTGCTCCATCACCTTTCTACAGATCAAGCTGAGGCTGACTGGCCTGTAGTTTCTTGGATCTTCCTCCTTGCCCTTCTTGAAGGCAAGAATAGCATTTGCATTCTTTCAGATTTAAAAGGGAGCTGGTCATTTAAGGCAAGTAGACCAAATCCTGGTAATCCACAATTTACCTCTCACCTAATGCTGCAAGATCAGGGTTTGCCTGAAGGACATCTAGTCTTCATAAGCATGCTCACACACGTTTCCTGGGAGCCTCTGGTTGGCAAGACACAAGTAAGCAATACACAGAATATATCTTCTTTAACATATATGCAGAACTGAAGCCTTAAGGAAAGGCTGGGAAGTCTCATGGATTGAGGTTGGTCTTTGACACGTGGAACACCAAGATGCCAAGTACCTCATGAACAACTCCAAATATTTGGAGAAGTCAGTCTTCCCAGCAGGCTATTTTTGTTTGATTTTCAAATACTAAACCACCCACTTCTGGCTGAAATTATGGCAAAATAACTTCCTTTTTTCATGCAAGTAACTTACATCGTTTGTGGATATAGCCTTGTTTAAACATTGCATCCAAAAACACAAAGTCACTGTAGGGAGAGCGCTCCATCACCACACCTTGTCCTGCAATTGAAGGTAGATTCCAGTTATGCAAGGTTCTTTTATTAAAGCACAACCACCAGGTAAACCAGTGTTGATTGAGAAAAGCTTTTCACACCAGAAGACACCCAGAAATTATAATAATACCACCATAAAACAGTATTTACGGAAATCAAAACGACTGAACAAAAGTGCCATGACGAACTAGGTCTAAGGAGAGTTTTAAAAAGGCTGTAGAACTTGCAGCTGTCTTGGTATGCTTAAGATGGCTTTTTTTTAATAGGGATTGCCCAATTACAACTAATGAAACTGGTAACTGGAATGTATTTCCTCCGTTATAAATGAAGCAAGACACCGTTCTAACAGAAAATATGCAAGGTATTTTTCTACATGGACTGTTAACTCATACTCACTAAGAGGGTGTTCATTTCAAAATGCAGATACCAGCAAAACACTTCAAAACAGCTTAAGTACCTCAAGAACAGAACTTTCACTCAAGTTAACATAGAAATAAAATCTATTTACTGTGAAATCTAACCTGTGGTCAGCAGATGCTCCAGTGCATCAGCATACTGTAGAACACGGTTACCAAACAGCCAAGCTTGCAGTCTGTAAGAGTGTCCATCAGGACATTTCGGATCATTGTAAAATCTCTCAAGGTTACAGAAACCATTAAATTTCTCATCCAGCAATGTTCCATCTCCCGTGATTCTGTCTAGATAATGGATATCTGCTTCTGGGAAATATTTCATTCCTGACAAAATAGAAGAAACCCAAAACAGAACACCAAACAAAATATTAAGTTTTGTTTGTTTACAACAAATATCTCCTATTCAGCTCATTTAAGTATGTACATCTATTTTAAACAATGCTTGAAAACAGCACATAAAATCCTCTGGCCAATCACCTCACAGAAGATGGACAAAACCTAATTATTAGGTTTTATTATTATGCCACCTCCATGATGAGAGGTGAGCTATCATTTTAGGCAGAACTTTTTTTGCCACTAGTCTGCTACTCACCTTGATGCTGTGAGTACACCCACGCAGAAAACATCACCTACAAACCGGTTAACATGCTCAGTGACTTTACCAGAGCTGGGAGCTCAGTGAGCAAACTCATTAGAACTAAAATTTCATTCACAACAAACAATACCTACTCAAGTATCCCACAGATGTGAGAAGCGTCCCATCCTTATCTCAGACCTCACCAGCATTTTATTCTGCCTTTATCTATAAGCCCTTCACATTAACTGTGGCATTACCTAAAAATTTCCTAGTCAACAACTGCTGTTTCAGTGAACTAAATCCCTTTACACAGGAATCACAATTACACTGTTAAATTCTATTAAATATTACAGACATACAGAAAATAAGATGTACCTAATTTTTCTGCTATTTGTTGTGCAAGCTTGCCCTTCCCCGAAGATAAGTTGCCCTCCACTGTAAAGACTTTGCTGTATTCAGTGAACTTTTTAGAAGTTCTGTCTCCCAGCATATAAGCCAGCCAACCATACTGCAAATTCCGCACAGGGCTGATATGAATTCTTGCCTGAAAGAAAACGCAGCAACAAAGTTAACAGATTTTGGTACTCTTAGCCAAACTAGGCACACTCAAAGAGCACATTTTCCAGACCTGTGCACACAGGAAGATACACACATGGATCTAATACAAGGAATCGTCATACAGCAAAGTTAGCGCTGCCACTGCAGCTCAGCAACTGAAGCAGTACTTCGGCTGAAAAGCCATTCACAAAATGCAAGGCTGAGAAGACAGAAGATATGAAACAATTCCCAGTGTGTTTAAAGCTTGAAGCAGGGGAGCTCTGCCAAGACTCTGGTCTGGATCTAAGCAACAGCTGAAGCTTCCCAGACTTACTGAAGGCCACATACACTTGATGTGCCCTGCATTCCGGAGGGAGATCCTACAGCAGCTTTTTGGTTGCATTTGTGTTTGTTGTTGGGTAGAGATTAGCATTAGACCTCCCCTCAGGAGTTACAGCTTCAGTGCTGCACAACACAGCTCCCGAACGTGAGGGCAGAAAGAAACACGTACCCGGCCCGTGAAAGCTGCAGGCAGTACGCTGCTGAGCTCTGCTCAGCCAAACCGAAAGCCGCCCAGAGACCCCTCTAAAAACTGAGCAAGCCTTATGTAGAGCAGCGTAGCGGCGCCGCCGGCACAAGCTCTTTATCTTCACGCGGTATCTTTCCGCTCACACCCCCGACGGCCACGGCAAGGTGCTGAAGGTCGCTGGGTCACGCTGCAGCCTCACGCCCTTAGCTGCATTCCCCCCTCCCGCCTCGCCCCCCCCCGCCCCGAG
>VXAL01009663.1:47658-80394 GCA_013399475.1 Chauna torquata | reverse complement strand
GGCGGGGGCGGCCCGGCCCCGGGGCAGGTGCGCGGCCGGGCAGGGCCCCAGCGGGGCTGCGGGGAGTGCGTGAGGCCGCTCTGGTGCGAGCCCGCAGGAGGCGGGGGAGGCGGCGGGCCGGGGCTGCTCGCCGGTCTAATCGGAGTTAATTGCGGCTAATGCTTTGTAGGCTGTGGCGTGCTGGAAAAAATAAAAGCCAGCCCACGCTTGTCCTGCGTCGCCAGTGCTCCTCTGGGGGAGCTTGAGGTGGTGCTCGAGGGGCGGGCAGGCTGCCATAAATCGGGCGTACAGCGATCGCTCCCTGTTCCGCGGTAACCGATCGGCGCCGCCGCACGATGCCCCCCGTGCGAGGCGGTGCCGAGCTCCCCGGCTTCGGGGCCCCTTCCCCCAGACCCGCTGGTGACCAGGCCCGCGGGAGGCTCGGGGACGCGTGTGGGAGCCGGTGGGGAGGAGGGACCAGCTGAGCCCAAGCCGGGGCTGGAGGAGGGAGCTTCTTCCAAAGCCGCCTGGACGTAGCTGCTGTGCCTCAAATCTTCCTCCTGCTCGCCTCGCAGTGGCGATTCCAGCCCCGCGGGCAGACTGAGGGGTGCAAGACGTGCGTCGGAGCAGGGGGGACCCGGGGCCGGGCGCTGCAGGGCCCGCCTCGGGGATCAGGAGATGGCTGGTTCGGTGCCTGGGCAGATCTTGCAGCAGAGGTCTGCTGGCAGAGGCCGGGCCAGCTGGCTGGGGAGGGAAGGGTGACGTTAGTGAGTGCCCCAGACCCTTTGCAGTTTGCCCAGTGCTTTTTTACTTATTTAGAAATAATTAGGAGACGATACATCAGCTCAGGGAACATCAGCTGATGTTAATATCCATCGGTACATGCCAGCTTGCAAAAGTGCTAAAGTTCCTGCTGGGTTCCCGGTTCAAAGGGCAGCTAGGGAAAACAACGCTGCAGCAGCACCGCAGCCTTTGCACCGCTCAGAGCCGTGTCGCAAGGCCGTGTCCTACAAACAGGACGGGACCTCAGACCTCTTCAAAATGCCTTTTCCTCGCCGCTTGCGCAGGCACCAAGCTGCCTCGCTGGGTGCTGGGCTTTGGCGTGTCGTGCTCGGGTAGCAGCGCTCCGTGCGATGCCTCACGCGGTGCCGGGGGCTTTGACTGCAAAGAGCAAGTGTGGATGGAGCCAGTCCTAAGGGCAGGGAATTTGAACAGATTTGGCAGCACACAGGGACGCATCCAGGCCAAGCTCCACGGTTTCTGCAATTTTATGTTTTTCCTCCCTGATGAGTGATTGTGGTTTCAAAAGTGCTTGTTAAGCCAGTGGCTAATGGAGTACATAAAAGCACCAATGCCAGTGTGTTCTGCATGGCGTGTATGGACAAGTTTGGTGATGAGTTGTACCCAGTCTCTCAGAGAAGCAGGGTATATCTCTCCTGATGCTTATCTTACAAAACAGCATGATTGAGCTTTTCTGGAGAAATGCTACAATTTTCTGTCCATGCTTAGAAGACCCATCAGTAGCTCTCCACAATAAAAATTCAACAGGCACCTCACTGTATTTCATTTAATACTCATTTCCTGTCATGTCACACATGCAAGCAGTCCTGCCAGATGGGATTTGAGGGCATTGTTAGAGAGGAGAGCTTAAATTGCTTCTAAATACTGGCAGATCCTGTTATCCGAATCTGCTTTGTGAAGCAAGGATGCCTGCGGAGAGAGAGTTTGTGGTTACACAAATTACATCAAAACAATATGGGTTACATGTTAGGGGATGCAATTTAACCAAACACAGGGTAGGGTGGGGGTCCCTGTGAAGTCTACAGTGTTTTTCTTCGAGCTAAAAAAAATCAAATTAGCATAAAAAAACAAAGGAGACAAGGTGACATCTCAGACTCATTAAAGTCATTAGCTAACCTCTTACTGCTGTGGCTGGGGCTTCAGTCAGTGTGTGTGTAATAACTGCAGCTTACGGAGATGGGTCTCCAAGCTAGCTTACGACAGACAAGAGTTGCTGTCACGGACTCTGCAGGCTCAGCGTTGGTCCTAGAGCCTAAGTTTGGCATCAGATATTGTTTAAGGTTGAAAACGCCCGTATGGAAGGATCACAAATCAGAAAATTGGAAGAAAACAACTAAAAAAAAAAACTCTGCGTTTTTAAAAAGAAGTCTATTTGCTCAGTGCTGTGCCCTAATCGACCCTATGTACTATTTCTTCATCCAAGTGCTGCTGTTGATTTTCACATCAGTAGCATCGGTTAGTAAGTAAAGCAATGGATTCAGTCTCTGAGCACTTAGACTCTCTGACTTATGAGTAAGGAAAAGAGGTCTGGTTGTGGAGCTTCCTTCTAAAGAGGATAAATGTGACTGCAGGAGGAAAACTGAGAAGAAACTAACTGAGAAAAATACAAATAAAAATCTTTCCAGACCTTCCCACTTTCCATTCTTGCTATTTGTTAGTGTCAGTAATCTCATTGCCGATGCCTGGCCGAGGGCTGATCAGACCCTGGACGGGCAGGACAGCTGATATGAATCCTCTGAGAAACTCAGGGTGGCACTTGCCATGGTGAGGACCTAGTGTGAGCATGTGGAGTGTGGCCAGGGAGGGGACCTGCCGTGTGGGACGGGTACAGGATGAGGAGGAAGAAGAGAGGAGCAAGGGAGGACAGAGCAGGGTGCGGGTGGAGGAGTCTCACCAGACCTCCAAGAGATGCTCTGGTGGCTTGTGGGTCCCTGCCTTCAGTGTCCCCTTCCCTGCCAGGGCTTGGCGGTGAGAGCAAGGCTGTTGTATTCGACTGATCTGTCTCTGCCAGGCTGTGCATTAAGGTGCCTGGCAGAGGCTCATCCCGTGCTCCAGCTGGAGGACTTCTACCTGGGGCTGCACAAAGTGGCCAGCTGGGATGACCGTGTCTTCCCTAGCTGTTGCCTTGTGGGTTTGCTGGAGCTTGCTTTTGCTGCCGCATGGCCTTACCTTGGTCACCTAATGTTTTACTGTCGTGGCTGCAGTAACATCAACTCTGGGTTTGGGAGGAGCCTGTCACACAGGCCCAGTTTAATCAAACTCTGCTTTGCCTTTTCCAGCCCCAAACCACCACCTGCTGAGGGTGTGAAGTCTAACCCCTCCAAGAGGCATCGAGACCGGCTCAACCAGGAGCTGAACAAGCTGACCGGCTTGCTACCCTTCCCCGAAGATGTATGCACTAGGCTTGATAAACTCTCCATCCTCCGACTGGTGGTGGGATACCTGAAGGTGAAGAGCTACTTGACAGGTGAATGTCTTGCGTCGGTGTTGAGAGGGATGAAAAAGCTCCTGGGCTCAATCCCTGCTGTACTGGTTGCATCCCATCCTGAAGTGATGTTTGCTGTGGGGTGGAGGGTTGCATCTCCTGAAGACAGGGCAATGATTAGTTATGATATCAGACCCTTGTAGGTTCGTGCATCAGTGTTGCATCTTTAGCTGTGGTACTGGCATGAAAACGTCCTGGAAAACTGGGGAGGAAAGTGCCACATCTCCAGAAATGTGGAGGAGCTGGCAAAGGTTGCTGGGAGGTGCTACGGTGGTGGGACACCTGTCCCTCAGACCTTCTTTTGCTGCCATGACACGTTTTTTATGTTCCCTCTGGAAGGAATCCCCTTCATTTCTGGATGCTACACGTCCAGATCTAATCCTCTGCAGTCAGTTATAGGTCTCTGAAAAGAAACATCCCTGGGAAAGTGAGACCGTCAAGCAGGATCTTGGGCACCTCCTTCTCCAGGAAGCACGTTGCAGGAGACTGCACAGGACGTGGAGGGTGAAAGGAGAGATCTGCCTGAAAATAGTTTTCTAAAAATCCTTTAAAGCGCTGGGAACTGTGGGCCGCCACGTCTCTCTTGAGCGGGCGTGGGTAGGAGAGGCCACGCAGGGCTGTTCTGTTTGTCACCCCTGATGCCTTGTGGATGGTAGGTTAAGCAAGGCGGATCCTAAGGCACTTGTTCAGTTTGGCAACTCGTTAGCTCATTTCTCTCCCCTTTCTTCCTTGGGATCTTGTGTGCGTTGGTGGTATAATGTTGCGTTTGCCTCCCTGGCACAGCTGGGCTCAGCTGTGGTGGATTTATTAGGTCTGTAATGAGCGTTTCTCTGAGATTGAGCATGATGCCTCATACCCAGAGACCCCAGTTCAGTTTTGCAGGGTGAGATATTAAGCTGATATGGCTGGAAGGCCAATCTCTTTGCATTTGCCCCTCTGAAGCCCAGCTGCTTGCCAGCCACTGAGAAGACCCTGATAAAAAGCAGCAGGAAAGCAACTGTGGCTGGACATCACTGCTTTTTTGCTTTTCCTCTTGGCACCAGGGGCTTTTTGGTGTACTTTTCCCCGACGTGTAGCTCCCTTCCTCCTGCGGGCTCCCCCAGCAACAATTGCCCTCTGGATTTTCAGCAGTAGTTGATGTATCTGAGACAGTTACTGCTGGTGAAAACTCTTGTGCTGGGGGCTCCCAGGTTTTTCTGCAGACCTTGGCTTTGCTCTGAATTAACTCTGCCTTGGGCAGCAGGACTCCCTTGTACGCACTATGCATCAGCTGATGTGGTGCTGCCTTTACAAGCAAGAAAAATACTGGAAAGGGGAGATCTGCAGAGCTGTGCTGTGTGCCCAGACCTGCCGGCTGCCCTCTCACTGCAGCCGTAGCACAGGGGAGTTTTCTGCTAACTGTGCTCATGCCATATGCTGCTGAGGAGCCTCTCCCAGGCCCAGGAGTTGCTGATGGCTCAGCTCCTGCTCCTAAAGCTGGAGCTCACCTACTGGGATGTAGTTGTCGCATCTCTCAGGTGAGGACCAGAGCAGTTGCCCTCCTGCTCCTCGCTCCCATCCACAGGTGACGGGACAGTCCTGGAGCATCACAATGGCACGATGCCTCTGCAAAAGATGTGAGGGCTTTGGGATACTGGCAGACCACCCAGTGCAGCTGTGAGCATGGTGGGCCCTCATCCTCACCCTGGAAGTGATGGCTGCTCTGCCCCAGGTGCCAGCCTCGCCTCTGTCATGGTGCTAGCTGTTCCCTGAGCACCTTGGCATGTCTTCCTAAGTGTTACTGACAGGTGCAGGCTTTGCTGAGCCTGTGCCAGTACCAGGTGGCTGTGGTTGGGTTGGAAAGAACCCTGAAGGACATGATGGGGACGCAAGCAGAGCTTTTTCATTCTGTTCCGTGCAGGAAAACAAGATGAAATATGTGCCCTGAATACAGTTTCCTGTACTTCTTGCTTGCTCTGTCTCAAGGCTCTTCCTGCTGTGACTGCTGGCTGAACAGTCTTGCTCTCCTGGTTTGGGGAGAGCACAGGAAATTCCTTTGGTATCAGCATCATGGGGTGCCCAGCGTTCCTCTGCTACTTCCCATAGACCTGCTGTTTCTGTGAACTGCATTTAGGAGGCAAACAAGTCAGCATTATCAGAGTCCTCTGCAGTTTAACAGGCCTGGCCCCCTCCAGGGGAACTCCTGGGGGGCCGAGTACCTCTGCAGGAGGACCTGAGCTACGCCCATGTCCTGCCTGCAGTAAGGACACAGCTCCAAGCTGTAGAGCTCGCGAGGAGGTGCCTTGCTGCGCACGGAGAGCGTGTTGCACTGGCTGCCTTTGCACAAGAGGAAGAATTGCTGTGTGTGTAGTATCAGATGTGCTTTGGGTGCTGTTGGGGTCCTCAAAGGCCATGCTGGACTGAGAGCAAGCCTTGCCAAATGTCTCTTCCTCTGTCTTTTTGGGGAACAAATCTGGGAAATAGGATTCAATCCCTGCCCATCTGGGTGGGCAGGTCCTTGCTGACATGCAGCCTAATGCCGTGATGGCAAGGCGTGATGGTTTTGGTCGCTCTGGGATGCTGCAGGTCTTTCTGTCCAGGATGGTGCTCACGTAACATCAACCTGCGTTGCTTGGCTGACGTTCAAAGAAAGGCAGCAATCAGCCCTCCTTACCGGTGTGGCAGGGCTCCACGGCTCCCGGCACGCACTCGGGTGATGCAGCAGGTAAGAGGTAAAGCAGCCACGCAGAGCCTGGCTGACGAGGGTAATCACTGCGCACCTGTGAGTCACCTGCCTGCCGGTGGGACACGAACTTCAGGCTGCGATGCAAATAAAGCCTGAAAGGCTGCCAGCGATCACTTTCATAACCTGGTTACAAAAGCAGTTGCTTAAATTCCGCAGAGCAGTGCTTGTCTTGCAGCTGCGGGAGAAGTGACTTCGTGTGTGCGTGGCATGGAGCGGGGACAGGACACACAGGGCAGGGACAGGCACATTTCATCTCTAGTGCCTTGTGCTCCGCAGATGGGTGATGGACCCTGGCTGCGCTGCGCAGGGGGAGATGAAGGCAAAGCACACTGAGGGCAGAAAGCCACGAGCTTCGTGCTACACTTAAAAGCTCTTCTTACATCATCCTTCCTCCAGAACGAATAAATCCAGCTCTCTTAGCTTTTGCCCCGTGCCAGGTTTGTAACTTGTCCCTTGGGCCCTCCAGCTGGGGAAGCCTGTCCCTGTGAGGGGACCTGTGCCAAGCACCGCGCTCCAGCTGGGGCCTCTGCCTCCGAGCAGCAGCGGTTCCCGCTGGGTGCACTCAGTGTGTGCTTTCCCAGAGCGAGAGCTGCTTTGGAAAAGCAATCATCATTGCATGGATTCACATTCAGCTGGAGATTCGTCCTCGTCTTGGAGACCCCTTCTGCCAGGCCAATTACTCCCATTTGGCCACTGCGCCTTTGATTTCTTTCCCCCTGCCTTGCTTTGCCCATGTCTGACTTGAAATTCATCTTGTTTGACTTCAGATCATTCCACTGATTCATCGAGGTCAACTTTGGTTCTGGCCCTGCTTGTTGAAGCCCTATGTCGTCTGTGAGTCATGGCAGCCTGCCCGTGGTCTATCACATCAGGCGTTTTGGGGGAAGACAGCAAAACCCCTTGCGTTGAGCTCTCTGGTTCAGTTTTACTGCTGGATGCTTTCCACTTTATGCAGGCTCCCCTCCTGCAGCAGCAGCAGGAGAGCGTGGCATTGCCTGGCGAGCGTCCCCGTCCCTTCTTGGCCCCTTTCCTTCAGCAGCCAGAGCCCATTGCCTCATCTCCAGGCGGCTTTAATTGGTGCCATACTGATCAAGAGCTCCTCTTTCCAAGCATTTCTAGTGAGTCCAGGCACTTGCCCTTTCTCCTAAGCAAAGGGTTAATGTAGTCTCTGTGGAGCCAAAGTACGGGGTTATAACCAGTTTGGCAGGGAGGCAGATGCCGACGGATGACCCTGGACATAGGCCTGCACGGGCTGTGCCATAAGTTAAAAGTAAAAATCCCACGTGCTGCTAGAGATGGTTCTTGCAAGAAATGCAGTACATGCCAGAAAATCCATCCGAGGCTAAGACCCCTGGCTTGGCTTGGTGTCTCTGGAGCAGACATTCAAGGCTTTGGGGGCAGGAGATAGATCTATTTGCACGTGAAAGCAGGTGTGAACAGACGAGGAATTAACTGATGCCCACTGTCTCATGTCTCTCTCTCTCTCTCTACTAGGTTTCCCTCCTTGCTTTGTCAAATTTCATATGCAGCCTCCTCCTTCATCTCTTCATTCATGACTGCAGTAAATGGACATCTGTGGAAAATGTCATCTTGTGCTTTCCAAGATCCCAGTCCTTACGCATGTCAGAGCTTCTGTGGCTGGCTTTTTGTTGCTGGTGGTGGGTTTCTTCATCCTTTTATTTTCAGTTCAAATGTTTGGGGAGAGAGACTGGTAACAGATGAGATGGATGATGCTTCCTCAGAACAGTCCTCTGGTCCTACCTGCATGTGTGCGTTGGCTGTATTTCCTCCTGCTACCCCTGATACAGCTTTTTCTGGTTTGGAAACTTTCTCAGGAAGATCCTGTAGGGGTGACAGGCCTTCAGCTGATTTCTTCTTGGTGGTGGTGGAAGGATTCATGTACCTTGCTCCCCAGATGGAGATGGCTAGGCTGGCCTGCAGAGCATGCAACACTTGCTTGAGTTACCAAGGAAGTTTTCCTGGAGTTTGGCCTCAGTTGAGCTGGTCAGGCTTTTAGTTGGTGTCCAGAAGTGTGCTTTGCCTTCGCCAGGTTTGCATGTCGAACGCCAGGACGCAGGTGGCATCTGGTAGCTGCACTTTGTGGTATGGTCACATCCCTGGCCCCTGTCCTGCTGTAGCTCATGGGCTAAGCTTGTCTGACTGTAGCTATTCATCAGAGCAGCTTGTCCCATTTTGGTTTCTTAAACAAAGACCTGCTGCCTAGCAGAAGCCAGAAGGAGGCAAAGCAGTGCAGTTACCAGCACAGTCATGAAAATGCACGTGGCACGTATGAGACTGGCCCAAATCAACAGAAATCATCTGCCCTGCAGAGTGCTGTAAATAAGCAGCAACTAGTGGCAAAGGAGGAGGTCTTACAAAACATTTCTAAAACATCCTAAGCATGACAGAAACGGTGTTAACTTATATGGGTGGGCTGAAAGCTCAGCAAGGATGGTTAATGTTTTGTGACAAACTCTGCAGCTTTTCTGTAGTATGTGACTGATCTCGTGCTATTCTTGGGATTCACTACAGTTCATGGAAGAAGTGACCATTTCCTGGTGATCCCACTGGGTTGTATCTCAGACCAAGCGTGGCTCTCACTTTGGGGGAACAAGCCCAGATCCTGTTCTGCATGTTGGATTTAGAGCTGGGTTTGTTGCACGCATTTTTGTATCTACTGTAAATGTTTACGCCATGACTTTTGTAAGGTTGCTTTATCTGATGGACAAAGCAAACCAGGTTTGTGATAAGTGCATGTTTAAAAGGTCAGTGACCTAGAGATGAGTATTGCTCATGTGCTAGAGCTCTGCCTGTCCAGCCAGCGTGCTTAGCGTTGGCTGGGGTACCCCTTCCTGCTGGTGCTTGCCCATTCATATCAACAAACTCAAAGCAGAAAAGGAATAAATGGCCAAACTCTCTGGGAGATTGTCTCCTAAAGGTCTGGCATCCCCATTGCTTTCTTGTTCGCACTTGGTGGGAAACTTGCCTGTCCCTGCTCAGATATCCCTGCATTACTCCCCTGTAACATTGCTTTTAGCTCATCATCAGCTTCCTCAGGGCATGAGGAAGGTGTGCACAGGTGGGGAACAGCCAAGGTGAGCACGTCAGCAGCAGATGCAAAGGTGCTTCTGTGTCCTCCCGTCTCACACCTGGGGAAAGATCACTGTTATTGTGATTTCTGCTTGGGATCCCAATCGGTTAAAGCGGGCAGCAGGACTGCAGCTGGAAGCTCACGAGGATTTCGTTTTTGAAAGTTGAAAGGAAGTGTTTTTGTTATTTGAACTTGGTTCTGGACCATGAGGCTGTTTGGAAACCAGGAAAAGCTATTGCAGGATAATGACTTACTGGATTGTCTTTTAAATCTGCTTTGCTTTTAAGTGTTCTCCCTCTCTGTCTGTGCTTCAATGAGAAACCAGAAAAAAATGTAGTTTGCTGGAAATGACAAGCTTCAGGCATTGAGAGGAAAGCTCTTGAAACTCCATGTGCCTATAGGCTTGTTTGGGGCATACACACATCTACTGTAACTTGTCTGTCCCCTAGTGCAAGTGCTGTAGATGTGGCACTGCTCTTTTCTGCCTGGTATGACCATTCTCCATGTGCAAACTAAAAAGAGGAAATTTGGCATGCGAGTTTTTGGAGTTGGGTGTTCAGGGAAATTTGGATTGCCAGTGATTAGCAGCTCCTGACCCACTCCTTCCAATGAGGTCGCCTTTGAGGGCAGTTGACTAAAATACACTGAGATTTTATCAAGCTCTTCTAGGATACAAAAACCAGCAGGATTGGTCGTCCCATTCTCCAAAGAATAGCGTGGTAGCTGCACAAAACCAACACTGGTGAGGCAGCACCATCTCAGGAGTGGCGTATGGAAGATGTGCATCTTGAGCCACAGTAGCCCTCAGATGATGCATGCTAAGTGCCAGCAGGACAGTGGTGGCTGTCTGTCTGGGTTTGACTCTTCTCCAGAGCCAGGAGGAGGAATAGACCCAAAAGACCCAATTTCCCTCTTCCTTTGCTTTGCAGCACACATTTGTCACCAACTCATGGCTGATGTATATCTAGGGGAACAGCTTGTCCCCCGCAGTTCGTTATACCTCAGACAGGGACCTGTGATAGTGGAATAGTCACATGTTCACTCTTCTCCTGAGCTACATGAAGCACCTCCACGGTCCCAGCGTTGGAGCCTGATTTGAGCAGCAGGAAGCTTGAGTCTTGCCCAAGGTTATATGGGCGGCAAGGTGGAGGTTCAGGGCTTGGTCTCATCAGCTTTGCTCATTGAATCCAGCCTTTGAGTGCAAGTGGATAGCAAAGGTGACTCTGGTGCTATTGAAACCTGCTTGCTGGGATTTGTTTCAATGAATAGGCTGGACTGCAATTTACGATCGTAGGCTGCGACTTGGTTTTAGGCATAGAGGTGTTTTAGCAGTAGAAGCAACTGGAGTTCTCTCTCCAGGAGATAACTTGACAAGAGCCCACGTTTCTGTTATGAGGACAGGTTTGTTCTGAACAGCTCTGTGGTGCCAGCACTGCTCTGCATCTGGAAGGTGTTCTCTGGCACTGCGACAGCAGAGCAGACCCACAGTCCGGTTTCTCATTCATTTCTTCCTGCAGTTGGCCCATTCTGGCTTCTTAGCAGCCTCTTAAACCATCAAAAGGGAAAGTCACTTAGTGGTTTTATCACTTCTATAAAAGATACGTGAACCTCACGGCCAGATCCTGCACTTCTGTCCACAAACAGCAATTTGCAGTGCTTGCTACTTGGACCTATATCTGATGGTCTCCTGGATAAATCCGGAGTGACTTTGCTGATCCCATCTTCTCGAGAGTACATACCCAAGGAGGAAAAGCTTGGCTCTGTGTTTACAGAGCTGCTGGATGCTCTGGGCTCCTCCTGGTGTGATGAGAGCTCCACTTGCTGCAAACAGTGCAGCAAAAGCTTCTCAAAAGCTTGGATGGATTTGTTTAGCACTGAGTGGCTTGGAAAACCTCCAGCTAGTTGGAGATCTGTGCTGGGGTTCATTTCCTAGGGTTCACGTAACAAAAGAAGCAGATGCTGAGGGTTGCGGACAAACATCTTGGAGTGGTTGCTGATGTGGCAAAGTGCTGGCTCCGCCAAAGGCGAGAACAGCAAGAAAATGGGGCTTAAAATGTTCTGCTGGGTGGAGAGGACATGCTCAGGGTGTGTGCTGCTCACTGTGTGCTGCTATACCATCTTCCCAGATGAAGATCATCCAGGTGGCAACATCTGCAGTAGAAAACCAGTGGAAAACCCTCTCCAGGTACAAGACCACACTCCGGATCTTGACGACGCTCGAGATGACAAACAGCGTATAAAACAAATGGCAAGTAGTGGGTTACCTCCCTGTAACCCACTGGCCCGCACCCAGCCCAATGTCAGCCTGGGGTGGGAGATGCTGTTTTCTATGTGCGTTTTTGAGACCATTTAGTCCAAACACCTGTCCTTATTCTGTTTCACCTCCTGCCAAGCTTCTACCCAGTCCAGGCTGCTGTCCAGGCGCGAGGGAGGGCAGGATCGTGTCCTGCGGGGGCTGTGACCCGACTGTCACACAGCAAACCTGTCCGCATAGCAGGCTTCACCCTGCACCTTGTGAGCACAGCTGGAGACCCAGAGGTGTGTGCAGAGCTGAAGGGGCTCCTACAGGGTTGTAGAGCATCTTGGCTTGGCGGAGAGAAGCCTGCAGGTGGGAGCTGCCCAGGTGGGAGGGGAGGGTTAGGTGCAGGATCCCAGTTTGTGCTGGTGACTGACCCTGCTCGAGCAGGGGGCTGGCCTAGGAGATCTCAGGAGGTCCCTTCCAACCACTGCTGTCATCTGACTCCGTGAGTCTGCTGCGGGGCATCACCAGGTAATCTCACTGCAGGCAGCATTAAATCAGCTTTTCTATTCACCTCCTTATTGCTTGTTATTCCCGTAGCCCAAAGCTGCAGGGATCTGGACCTGAAGTAACTGTTGCAATGAGAGGAGTGAAGTTTGTGGCTGAAATCCCTCCCTGGACAAGATCCTGCAGGATTGTGCGGGAGCGTTTGCAGCAGCAGCAGGCTGGAGAGGCTGGCACAGGCTCCTGAGCTGCCAATGCTCCCCTGGGCATTTCTGTGCTCCTTGGAAGAACACTGGGTGACTTCTTGCAATAGGCTTGTAACCTGTGGGTTTGGCGTTTGCCTGAGGAGGGCTGTTTTACTTGGATGGTGTGAGCCTGCTCTGCTTGGCACTGTGCCTTCGTTAAACAGCTGAGGCAAAGGTCGGTGCTAATTTGATGGGGTTTGGGATCAGGTCCAAGAGGAAAACAGTTGCGCATGGCATGGTGTTACTGGAAGAGCTGGGAGCTCTTGGTTTTATGGTGCCAAGCATCTCTGGAGTCCGTTCAAAGGGGAACGTTTGCTATAGGTGAAATCTGTCATCTCCCAGTGGTGTAACTCAGCCCATGAGAGCAGAACTGACCCCAGGATCTTTTGCTGATAACATTTTACTTTTCCATTGACGAAACTATGCCAGAGGCAAGGGATGTGTTAGCTTCCATGGTTTCTGTGTTTGTTTTCATGAATGTGATGAGCATAAGGTGAAGAGATTAGATTACTTTGCTCCTTTTTCTCATACTTGAGGTCTTCCTCCACACTGCAGGGCTTAGAAACCACCTGAAGGCAAGGATCACCAGCCCACTGGGGATGTATGCCTGGTTCTCTGGAACCAGAGACTGCTTTCCCTGCTGTTCTTGCCAGATTCATTAATGCTGACTTTTTTTCTGTTTAAAACTTTATTGATCCTGGCTGACATCTCACCTGGCGTTTTGAATGAAAACCTTCCAGTCTCTGGGGATCACACCAGCAGCAGGAAGCCTCCTCCAGTGCTGTGTCTGGCTGGCGTACGGGTTCAGAACAGAACTGGGTTTCCTCCCCTCATCCCAAACACTGCACACTGATAGCCTCTGTCCCAGCACTTTGAAAACATGAGTGATCACCAAATGTCTTCAGCAAGTGCCTAGGATTTATCCAATAACTGCAGATCACTTGTTGGTTATGCTTTTTTTTTTTTTTTTTTTATCTTGCATTAATTGCCAGAGATTTTTCTGGAGATCCTTGCTGTGTAATTCACCGGGCTGCTGAGATTTTCTGGTTTTAGCCTTTAAAAACAAACAACCTTATTTTATGTTCAGTTTTTGTCTTGGTGGACATGGGGGCAGGGTGTGGGCTGACTGGAGACAAATTGTCACTTCAGTTTCGGAAAAAAAGTCCCCAGAGGAATGTCTAATGAAGGAAAGGAGGAAAAGTGCAAAAGGTGGCATTGGTGGTTTCTGTGCTCCTGGCTTCAGGAGATGTGGGCTTGGGGGGGTATGCTAGGGAATGAAGCACAGCGAAGAATTTAAAATGTTGTTTTAAATGGTTTTCAGGCAGTCTTGAGGTTTGTTTTAATCCTATTGACTTTGCGGTCTCAACTGCCAGCTCCACGTGACCTCTCAGTGGGCTCCTGGGGACGGTCCCTTTGTCGCCTTCAGCCGGCTGTGCCGGGAGCCGGCAGGAGGGAAGGGGGCTCCGAGCCATCAGCCTGTGTCATCGGTGCGCGGAGCCAGCAGCCGGCACGCCTCGTGGGAACGTTGCCTTTTGTGGGGCGGTAATTCTGCAAGTTGTTCCTGGTGAGTGCAGATTGATGCGCTGGTGAAATCCGCCAGGAGATAACGTGGCTCAAGCAGATGTTTCGTGAGCGCTCCCTCCCTCTCATGGGGTTACCCATGTTGCAGATGGGGTGTTTTTTCTGCTCTTCGATTAAAATGGATTTTTTTTTCTCTTCCAAGTTAAAAAGAGGCTGGGAATAGCCTCCATACCCCTGGTTGTGGGCCTGGAGTCCTCTACGTGGATGTGCTCAAGTGTCTCTTGGGATTGCTCTCAGCCCCTGCTGTTCTTGGCAATTTGAGCATGGACGAGTTCGGAAATCTGTTGGGAGGGGAAGGAGCCCCAGGGGTGCTTTGCTCCAGGCTGTTTGCTCCAGGTGCTTGGGGAGGACACCAGTCACAATATGGTCGAACATGAAGAGGGTAACCACCTGAAAGTGGGTGGCTTCTTCCCATGCAGGAGGTCTCCAGACCCTCTGGACCGCTGAGGAATGGCTCTGGTTTCAGAGAGCGGCCTCGGCCCGGCACGTCTGCTGTCTGCTTGCTCGTTGGCCATCCCCAGCAGGGCAGCTGTCTGTTAAAGCAGCAAAGCCCTCTGCAATACCAAGACCTGACCACAGGTATTAAAGTGATGATGGAAAGAAGAGAGCTAATGTCACACGTTCCTGGATTACTTTGGTGGGAGAGCCCCACGCGTTTTGCAGACTGGTCTCAACATCTCTTCGGCCTCTGGCTGTGGATGGTGAGGACTGGGCTGGGTGCGAACACCAGCTCCTCTATGCCACCGATATGTAGAAGCTCTGATCGCAATCCATGCCCTGCAGTTAGCGCCTTGCAGCTCCAGTGCAGTCATGCTTGGTGGCGAGGCGGTTGGCAAACACAGTCTGTTTGGGTATCCCAGGCCTTCTCCCCATGCCAGGCCATCCTAATGTGCCCTAACGTGGCATAATTTTGCTGGAAACAACAAAATAAGCAAGCAGGTGTTTCGTGTTGGTTGCTGCAAACCCACAGCCGTGCTGCTCTCCCCGGCTTGCTGCAGCTCTCCCTTGCTGACACTGCTGCTGGACCCTGGGAGAAAGCTGGGGACCACGTACATCCTCCGAAAAGCTCTCCG
Organism: Chauna torquata; assembly: GCA_013399475.1. NCBI lineage: Eukaryota > Metazoa > Chordata > Aves > Anseriformes > Anhimidae > Chauna > Chauna torquata. Next base: position 65,671 of record VXAL01009663.1, on the reverse strand, counting down.
TACCCTTTTGGAGCTTTGTTTTGGAAGAACTTGGTTTCTTTTTGAACTTCCCTGCCAACCTGCCCCAGCTCAATGCTTCAGAGAGGAGTCAGCCCTTCAAAAGAATTTTTAAAAAGTCAGTGTTTCACTCTGAAACTATTCTGCTCCATCGTGTGCAAATTGGATCACTTGGCAGTCGTGAGAGGAGGCTTTTTGCTTGGTTTGGTTTTTGTCCTAATTTGTAAGGGTGTTGACTTTGTGAAATGCTTTGCAAAGTGGGATTGTGGTCCCCCGCAGCCTGCTTGGGGCTTCTGCTTCATAGCTGCCTTGCACCTGCCTTTTGAAGCTCCTGTGGACGTGCCATTCTTTGAGCAAGCAGAGCGTGGTTTCTGCTGCTTTGGTGCTTGCCTGGCTTTGAACCTCATCTTTCCCAACCCTTCCCAGAGGGCTCATGTGCCCTGGCCTGGCTGATCAACCTCTCGATAGTTTGGGAAGCATTTGCACAGGACGGCTGTCCCCTGCGGAAACAAAAATGTGAGCTCACGCACGGTGAAACGCAAATTTGTGGCATGGGCTAAAGTGACCCACACAGGAGCTGCTGGGGATGGGAAGGCACTTGCCATGGGAGCAACCACGAGCTGGGCTCCCCCTCAAGAGCCTGAGAGCTCAGGATGGGGATGACAGACGATGTGACAGCTGCCTGAGCACGTCCAAGCATCACCCAAGGTCTGAGGGGGGCTGAAGTGATCCGGTTGTGTCAGCGATGGAGATCGAGGCTAATTCTGCTTAAAGGGCTCAGAGCATCCTCTCACCTCTTTAATTAAACCTGTGTGACTGCAACAGTCAGTGCGGCTCCTCCGCATCGTTTATGCAAGACGTTCAGCTAATTATCTTTAACCTGGTTGCTGAAAGCCTGTGTGGGTGGGTGGTGGTTGTCACTCAGGCTCCATAGGTAAAGAGATCTGGGCAATGTTTTGACCTCAGACTGCCAATCTGTCAAGGAAAACACTTTTGTATATTGATGGTTCAATGAAAAGCAAAACTTCTAAAACTGCTGATAGCAGATGTTTCTTTAGATCTGGCTTGATTCTGGGTTTGAGCTTGATCCTGCCGGAGCAGGGGACAGGGGAGTGAACCTTTAAAGACCTCTCAGTGTGAGGCGAAAGCTTCTGCTATGGAGTGGATTAAATGTGTGGTCAGACTTGGGATGGTTTGGGATTTTTCCTCATTTTCTCCTGCTCCTTCTAGTCAGGAAGACCTTTTCCAGCCACGGCCGTGCAGTGCTGCCCGAAACCCAGAGCTCGCACCTAGAAGCAGCATGTCGGGGCGGCTGTGCGGATCCGCGTCCTGCCACTGTGGGGCAAGCCTCAAATTCCCCTTTCACAGCTCTGTTCGTCTAAAACACCCAGTGACCAGCTTGCAGGGGTGCAGAAATCGCCCTGGGCACTGCAGGAGCTCGTGGTGATGGGAGAGGTGGGGAGGTGCCTACACAGGGACCACTCTGAGGTTTTCTTGTGGTTTTTTTTGTTGAGTCAGCAAAAAAAACCCTGCATTTAAATTTGTCCTGTGGTTGGAAGCGGAGTTTAGACTCGTGCTGCCAAGTGGTTTTTCAAGGATAACTCCGCAGCAGAGGAAATACCACGTTGGGGATGTGCCCAGGCCTCACTGCTGTCCCCGGAACGACCGGTTCTCTGTGCGTCCTGTTACACGAGGTCCTGCAACCAGGGCAGGAGGTGTCACATCAGCTGCACCCATGGGTGTTGCCTTGAAGGCATCGAGCAAGGAAGCATGAGGCAACACATGAATCAGCCCGAGGAGGTCATGGCAGTGAGCCCCAGGAGCTGCTCAGGTGTCGCACCACGAGTGCTGCGGCCGCTGGTGCTCTGATCTGCTGGGCGGCCAAAGGCAGGAGGGAGAAACCACAGCAAAAATATATACAGGCGCTTTGGTAGTGTCTCAGATGGTTTGAACAAGTTTGCCTATCTTTCATCAGCCCTGAAGGGCAGGAAGGCCTTTCCCCATTGCAGTCGTCATGGCACTAGGGCAGCCTGAAGCCAACAGTGGTATAGCACTTGGTCCGCAGTGGTGAACTCCAGCTCCACCAGCCCCTAACCTGAAGATCTCTTGCTGTGCTGATGGTGTTTCCTAGCCTGGGCAGCCCAGAAACACTTCCCTCCCCTCTCTCCTTTGTGTTTCTGCCTCAGACCTTGGCAGAAGTGAGCTTTCCCAGAAATGGGACTGAGCAGGGAAGATGTTATCTTAGAGGAAGTGTTGAGCAGGTGGGGATGGCTTTGTAAAGGGACTCTGCTCCAGCTCCCCGCCAGTCTCATCTTCTTTCCTCCTTCCTCTGAGCTGGCTGCGCATGCATCGAGTAGCACGGTGCAGCCATGCATGAGCAGCACTGGGGTGGGAAGGAAGAGGAGGGAGAAGCTCCCAGCTTGCCCCTTCTGCACTGATTTCTTGCCACCTTGCTTACAGCCGCAGGTACGGATGTTGGTGACTGCGTGCTGAATCAGCCCAGAGCCCCAGGAAGGAATGGATGGACACATCTGCAGGTCAACAGGGAATCGTTTCCAGAGGGGGACCTGCTGCTCCAGGTATTTTGCCCTAGTTTGGCCATTTGGAGTCTCCCCTCAGCTGCTGCCGTCTGCCGGGCACAATGGCTGGTCCCTGTCCACAGAACTCCACCAGCAGCTATGGGACGTGTGGTCCCATCTGTAGAGCAAGAGGAGACCCTGCCTCGCCAGGAGCTGCTTTGCTGTGATTTCTGCACCCCTGAGCAGGCACTGAGCACCTCAGCACAGGCACTGGTGACTCTGCCTGGCTGGGGCAGGTCTCCATCCCCCCAGTCCGCTCTCACTCTGTGCTGCGGTTTGCTATGGCTTTGGTTATGCTGCGGCAGCTCTGCCTGGGCTGTGCTGTAAACTGCATCCATGAACAGACAGGGCTCAGGGTGCTGGGTTGTGCCCCTCAGGCACCGGGTGTTGCTGGAACCCTGGCTTGCAGGTGTTTGTTGTCACTGAGCTCAAACAAGGCAAGGTCCTTGGGACCCACTACAGCTCCTGGACACAACATGCACGAGCTCATCCGTCCTGACCAGGAGGGTGCAGGGTTATCGTGTATCAGTGTAGGGAATGATCCCCAGTGAGTCTCCAAGGTGGTGCGTTCCTTGTATTTTAGTAAGTGCTGAGAGGAGAGTAGTGATAGCTGCATGATAATACATCCACTAGGAATTGCTTGGGGGCATTGCTTGAGATCCTTAGCGTGAGATCGCAGCTGTCTGGGATGGAAAAAGCCCAGGCTCAGTTTGAAAGTTGTGGGGGGGAAAAAGGGGAAGATGGATCTATGAGACTGTTGTGGACAAAATCAATGGGCAGGGCAAGCTTTGCTTTGTGAAAAGGCCAATGTATGTCTACTGAAATAGCTCTCACTGAATGTCAGAGAACAAGGAGCTAGTGATTCACCTGGCCAGAATGCTGCTAGCTTGGGCTGTAATTTGTGAATGTAAGCCAGAAGGAATTGAGACAGAAAGGGTCCTGGAAAGGCTGGTTGCTGAATAAACATCTAGGCATCTCAACTTAAAATGTGCTGCTCCTTGGGGATGCAGGGCAAGTCTGTGGAAGGCCTTTGATCTTTACATGGCTTTATTCGTGACATCGCATGTCTGTGTTTTTAGGGCCTTGAGTCCTCCCTTCTTCCACCTCTCCAAACAAAAGCAGCCAGGTACTTTGCTCCTCTTAAAGTCCTAGCTTGATGCCTTCAGCCCTGCTCCTGCATGGTCTTGCATGAATGCCCACCGTTACGGACAGGCATGGAGCACTCCTGGGAGTAGAGCCCTGGCAGGAGCCCCTGCGGGGGCTTTTGATGAGGTGGTGACTCCTGGGAGCCCTGCGTGACTTTGGCGATGAAACTTATGCCACGTGAAGTCTTCCAGGTGGGCTTTGCTCCCAAGAACAGACTCAGGCAGCTGCAAGTGTGATAGTCACAGAGGAATTGGTGGAGTAATGCAATAGCCAGAACGGAGCCAGCGATTGCCCCAGTCCCAGAATGGAGCCGCTCCCAAGTGCTCTCCAGGGGGTTGAGCTGGGCTATACAATGGCAATTTGTGAAACCACCAGAGCATTGGCAGCTGTGGGTGGTTGAAGACATCTGGACTGCATGTGGGGTGTTAATGTGACCAAAATCCTACAGCTGAGCTGCCCAAATTTTTCCCCAAGAGCATTTTAATCAGACACTGTAATTTGCAGAAAGCTCTGACTCGAGGCCCCTCAGGGGCTGCAGCACACAAAGGGAAGGGACCAGTCCCACTGCAAGCTGGATGTGTAAAGTATCAAGCAATATGCTCAAATCAATGGCATTTAAAATAATCCAAGTTACTTAAAAAGAAAAAAGAAAAAAGAAAAAAAAAAAGCCCAAGCAAGTCTTAGTGTTGTTGTAAATGGGCAAGTACATAAGCTACATCAGCCAGCTGCTCCTGCTTTCTTTTTGCTTGCGGGGAGAGGACAAGCAAAGCCAAAGGAGCAATGTGGGCAGCCAGACCTGTGCCAGATCCTTCTCTCCAGCCTTGTCTCAAGCAAGCAGCACATCCCTGTGGTCCCCATGGTGCCCCCCAGGGGCAGCGAGGGCAGAGTCTTGTGCACCTCCCGCATCGACGCTGTGCTCTGGTGCACGGCTCCTGCAGTGCGCTCTGCCTTCCCATTCGCGCCTCTCATGCTGAAGGTCTGTTACTGCTTGATCCCCTCTGTACCCTAGACATTCCTCTTCATTGCTTTTTTTTTTTATTTGTTTATTTATTTTCTGCTTTTCTTTCATTGACCAGCAGTTTCTCTTGCTCTGGGGCATCCCATCCATCTCAGTGTGCCTGGAATATACTGCAGGGTGGAGGGAGGATCACGACTTGTCCGTCCCTGATAGCTTCTGGTGTTAGCAGTTGGCCAACCCGTGGTCTGCTCTGCTTATGCAAGCCAAGAAATCATGCTTCCAACCTCCCATCACTGCAGCGATTTAAAGTTGCCGTGAATGCACTGCAGCTTGAATTTGCCATTTGGTTGTTGCTGGTGGTCGATGTATGTAGGTTAAATATATCTCAGGTCACTCAGACCAAAGGCTTCCACCATTGCTGTGGAACCATGTGAGCTGCAGCAAGGTGAGCTGGTATGGTTTGGGTTAGGGAACTGGTTCAGAGGAGAAAATAAAACTGGTGGTGCTTGGAAGAAAGAAATGGAGGTCTGAGCTTTTAATTGTTTGGCTGCTAAATGAAAGCAGACCCTCAAAAGTTATTTGGAGAGTGGGGTCTGCACCTGAGATGCCCCATCACAAAGCAGCAGGAGGAGAGCTCACATCACCGACATTCTGCCAGAACGGCTCAGGCAGGCACTGTCTTGTGGCCTGGATGAAATGGTCTGAATGAAAACTTAACCTCCTAAAATGTTTCCATGAGCCCCTACAGTGGTTTTTCATGGCTATGTGAGCACTGCCATCCAGAGGACAATTCATAGGACAGGTGAAGATGGTGTCTGAGCACCCGGTAATGTGAGCTGCAGAACTGGAAGCCAACACTAAATCCCTTTGAAAGAAGGGGATGGATTTTTTCCTTGGGACCCTAGCAAAGTGTGAAGAGTTATATGCTATGCTGGAGGAGCTAAAAGCAAATTGTTTACAGGAAGGCAATCATCTGCATGACTCAAAGCAGTATATATATATTTTTTAACTCATTAGCATTTTTTTTAACATCAGAAAAAAGCAAATAGTAATTGATCAAAATGTTTACCAGCGGTGCTTTCTCTTGGCCTACAATCAGATCTCATTCTTCCCCCTCTCTACCTGGATGAGGAAGGAAACTATTTTGCTTAAATTGAGTAGGAGCTCTGAAATCCTTCCCCACACAGAGGGTGTACTGCTCTTTGCCATCACTCAGAGAAAGGATGAGCAAGTCTCACAAAGCAATTATACTGTTATGTGGGGTTTTTTTTTGTCCAGATTGTGCTTTCATTTTGCAAAATACATTGCAAATGGGAGCAGAGGGAGTTGCCCAGGCACACAGGGAGCCTGCCAGCGTACTGAGGATTGCACCCATGTCAGGGTCGCAAGGCTGGGGGAAAGCACTTGTGAGCCTCGGTGTTCTCCATGGATGTTTACAAAGCATATGTAGTTTGTGATTTGTTCTGCTGATGTCCAAGGATGCAATGCAAATGGTCCCAAAGGCACATGCACTGCTTCCTCATGACTCGGTGTCTTGGTGGAGGGAGACTGGCCATGTTAGGGAGCAGATCACATAATTGTGTGGCTGGTCCAGGCCCCACACTTAACAGACCTGCTGAGACTTCTGCTCACATCTTGATTAAACCCAGGTTTCCACTTAAGGCTTTCTTTTCCTAGTTTCTCTCCTTTTATTCACTAATAAATTAAATCACATTTATTACAGACAAGAGCAGGGGTCAAGAATTACTGTCTCGTGCAGTACTTTCCTTGTGGAGGAAGCCAGCTTGAAATGGTTACCAGATGCCTGGATCTTCATCTTGCCTTTGTTTCTGGGTATGCGCTTGATCCATGAGCTCCACTCCTACCACTCTAGCCACGGTCTCCTCTAGTTTGGGAACAGTTTTGTTAATTTGGCATGGGTTTGGCCTTCTTCAAGCGAGGAGCTACCAGTTGGATATGTATTTAACTGCAGGCCATGCATATGCAACTGTAGAGTGGAAGGCAAAAAGTGAAGTTGGCAGATGGTATAAGCACAAAGATTTTTTTTATAAAAGCTTTGTGTTTTTTTTTTTAATTATTTTTTTTGTTTGCATGTAAAGCCTTATCTTCTGTCATCTACAACATAGGCAAGAGCAGAGTATTTTTCCCAGCGTGGTGTCTCATAGTGGCAGTTCAATGCCAGGACATGTTTGGGGGCCTTTAGAAGTATGGAGCCTCTTGGGACATTTGTCAGAAACAAGATCAAAATCAGATGGGAAGGGACTGTGGTCCTGTATAATCAGGGACAGATGAGAGTGGGATGCTGTTGCCTCCTTGAAGATGTGTCAAACAGTCTGCACATGTAGGACAAGGGGGATACCACATCAGGCATCACAAATGCCATGTCAGAGCCTCGCAAATCTGGGATCTGAGTTTCCAGATTTAGCCTTCTCTTTACTTTCAAGGTAGGTGCTGTTTTTAGCTGCTTTCCCGTCTTTGAATGATAGCAGTGGCTGAATTTGGCCTTACTTCATGTACTTTGTGATGAATTGTTCATGAGCCTTTGGAGCTGAGAGCACAAGTCTATGGGGCAGTGACATACTGAGGAGCTAAGGGTTAAAAGGAAAGTTTTGAGGTGCTCACAGAGAAATTGTGGGAGAAGATGTAATTAAGCTATGCAGAACTAAGCTTATATAACCCCCTAACTGTAAAATTTGGGGTGAGAAGCAGGGCCCAAGGAAGTAATCCTAAAGATGAAAGAGTATATGAATGCATCTGGTCAGTGACTGGCTACAGTTCGGTTACCATCCCTGAAGGCTTCTTGATGCTTGAACTGACGATGGGCTCCTCCTGGAGCCACCAGGCTCTTGCATGGCTCGGGGCTCTCTGCATGCAGTCCTTCCTCCCTCCATGCTGCCTGTTGCTTCTTGTTGAAGTTGTAGGCAGCTTGCTTAGAGAAAATCAGGTCTGCCAGCAGAAGAGGCCCAGAAGAGGATGGCTATACCATGCTGGTACAGTTAGACAGGAGGTAACTTACTCTAGAAGCATCTTCTTAGCTGGTCCCTCCTGATGCCAGAGCTGCCCTGCCTGTAAGTCAACATGAACGATGGGTCTACAAAAAATGGCCAGACTACCTTTGGTCATTGCTTATGCTAGCAGTGAGAACCCCCTGCCAACTAACTGAGGTTAAAAGCCTCCTGTGGTCACAAGGTGCTTTCCTTTTGAGTGGGTTCCCTACTGACGAAGAAGGTCTCTTCCCGTCCCTGGATGCTTAAGAAGCACCCGGAGATGGCTCATCTATCCAGCAGCTGGATTGAAGGCAGGGAGAGTAACTCTGGCCTAATTTATGCTTTCAGGCACTCAATGGATTTGTCATCACAGTGACCGGAGATGGCTACATCTTCTACATCTCCCCTACTGTGCAGAACTACCTGGGCTTTCATCAGGTGGGTGCCAGTTTTTCCGGGTGTGAACAAACGGGTGCAGTGCAGGCCTGGGAAGGAGGTGCTGACAGCCAGTGCCAAGCCTTTCCTCTCCCAGCGAGCTCTGGTCATTCTTGATGTATGTTTTCAAATGAGTCATGTTTTTAGGGGCTGTGAAAGCCAACAAACATGCTTGTGACTTTAGTAGTAACAGATGCAAGCTGAGCAATGGTAGGCTTTATATCCTTTCCTCTTTGTGAGAGAGGTGCCAGCTTTTCATGCTGTGGTTTAAATAATGCTTCGGGGCACATATGCTTTCACTGATGGGGTGGGAGGGGGTATCACGATGATGAGCACTGGCAGTGCCCTGAAGTACTGTGCGGATGCCCAGGAAAAGCAGGGCTCTACCCACACCCACCCCATTACCTCCGATTCCCCTGAAGTTCAAAGGACCAAGTCAACAGGAGTGTGGTGACGCTCGGTTCGTTGTAGACAAAGCTGTGGGGAGAGCAGCGCTGGTTCCTGGTACAACTGCAGACTGATATTTCCCTCTCCTTGTCCTCTCTGTGCACCCTTTCCCAGCTCACTGTAGAAGAATCCTCATGTGCTGATGGCCCAAGTCAAAACAGCTGTCAGAGGCAGGGAGCAGTCTTCTCAAAGTACCTGTGTGGCTGGTTAAGCAGGAGGCTCTGCTCTGGCACGTTTCTGAGGACAGGGACATGGCAGATGTTGGCCCGAGCTGCCTGTGGGCTCAGTAGGGCCACACGGAGCACCACTGTGTGCAGGACCAGGATGGGAAAGGCTGGTCCAAGACATGGCCATAGAAAAGAGGTGTGCATTGGGAGGTAGAAGGTGTTAGGACTTGCTGGTGTTTCTGCAGTGTGGCCAACCTTAGGTCATCCCAATGTCAGCATTTGTCTTTCCCGGAAAGATGGTTTGCACTGGGATGCTGATTCCCACAGGCTTAGTCAAATGGCAGTCCCCATTCAGGGCAAGGATGCACACTTCTCCATCCCCACGTGCTCGGTGGGTCCAGGACTGCATGGTACGCTGTTTGAGAAAGGTGCCACGGGCGTGGGGTGGTAAGGACACCGGAGCCTGACTTGGGCTTCTGCATCGATCTGTTGGGTTTTAGCCCGTGGTCGCATGAAGGTGCCTGACCTCCAGACAGCGTACTGCAGGAAAGAGGTTATCATAAGCTGCAGCCAGCTGTGTTCCCTGCCTTAGGTAACAGGTTATCGGCGAATTTGGTCAGCAAATCGACTCCCAGGTGTAAAGTGATACAGAGCATTAAGGCAGCAACACCCCGCCACCTCCGTGTTGCATCAAACATGCATGTGGTAACAGTAGATACCTTCCAAGGGGACTTTTCCTCGCGGCAGGTGTGTTTTAGGCTACTTATTTTTGTACACTTTCTCCCAGCATGTAACTATTAGTTGTACCTGCATCTGGGACAGCAAATCAGTCAGCTGTCTGGGCACATTCAACCCTCCTGCCACACCGTCGGTGCCTGTGGCATGCTCTGGCACGTTATCTCATGCTGTAGGAGGTATGTCTCAGCTTTTGCAGTGCTCTGTTTATGAAAATGTTTTCCAGACCTCAGCTCTTTTCTGTTCCCTAACATTAAACCACCCTATGCTGCCTTATCAGATGGAAAATGCAACATTGCTATAGGGTAGGCTGGAAAGTCCATGGGTCGATCCCACATCCCAAGGCAGAACCAAATTGATCCCTGTCATTGCTAGTGAAGGTTCATCCAGTGTACCTGCTGGTTTCCCATAGGTATGGAGAACTTGTTCTTCCCTGGAGGATCTTTTCTCTTTCCAATTCTTATTGCCAGAGAGCTTTTCCTGCTGCCCAACCTCTTGGTTTTTTTTCTTTATTCCTTTCTTATTAACTCACAACATCTGATTGGTTTTCCTGTGTTAACCTCCGTTGGCACTCCAGTGTTTTCGTGGAGCTACCCCAACTTCACTTCCCCACGTGGAAAAGATCGGGCCCAAGTCCTCCAGTTTGTATTGTTAAAGCCATTTGGTTTCTCTGCCATCTCTTCTTCCAGGCACCAGATCTTGTAAGGTCCTTCTGTGGTTTTCAGCCTTGAAAAACTCCCTGTTGTCCATGGTCCATCTCACTGGGTGATTCACACTCCTTTCCGCATCCTTAATGACTGTGTTGAACAGCATAGGAGACAAAGGTCCTGATTTCTCAGGAGACCAGATGGGAAAAAAACTACAGAAGCCTTTTTAAAACAGGGGGAGAAAAATAAAATAAAAGTACATGAGTCTGAAATGAGAAAAAAAATCAGTTTTGTTTGGTGAAAATATTTTGTTCAATCTGAAATTATTTTTGACATTGATCTGTGGAAGGAAAAAAAAGCGCCTCTTTGCAGAGGGATGTGGTGACTAGAAGTTGAGATGTGCCAAGTAAATGCTGCCGCTGCAGCATTCATCCCTCAGGCTGAGAGCAAAAATTCCCAAAGAGCAGGGGCTCCCGTGGCAGCAGAGGGAACTGGGGTTTCAGAAGTTCCCGTGGATTCCTGTCGATAATCGGGAGCCAGAGCCTGTCTTTGGAAGGGCTGGGTGATGCCAGGAGGACCTCAAGCTTTGCTGGCGTGGGAAGCTGGCTACCCTGGGAAGCTCGCCTGAGCTATGGCCAGGGGATGCCGGGGAAATGGGCAGTGTTACAGTGCTGAGCAGCCAGGGTCACTCAGACAGGACCATTCCTACTGCTTCTAGAAACATCTGAAGCCACTTCCACTATTTCTTCAGCAGCCCCACTCTCTGCTACCTTTTCCTCCTTCCGAAGCCACCGTCCCAAAAGCAGCCAGCCCCTGCCCTTGCTCTCCATGTTGCACTCAGAACTCTTTTTTCTTCCTGTTTCTTTATTCTCAATCACCATATTTTTAATACGCGCTTTACTCGGCCATGTCCTCCTCCAGTCAACCCTGCTAGATGGGGCACAGGTCGGTCCCTATTAGGTGCCCCAAGCTCTCCTCCCCTTTATGTTGTTCCAGTCGGATCTCATCTACCAGAGCATCTACGAGGTGATCCACGCGGACGACCGAGCCGCCTTCCGCTGCCAGCTGCACGACGGTGAGTGCCGGGCTGGGAAGCCGGGTCTCAGCCCTGCCTGTCCCCGAGGAGCCCGCAGAGGCTTCCCCGGCCACAAGCCCAAACCCCACATCAGGCCATCCACCCATGGGAGCCACTGGTGGCCAACAGGCACATGGTTTCCTCCAGCTCTGTAGCATCCTTGCAGCTTTGTTTTGCCCTTGTTTTCCCAGACATTCCCGACAGATGCAGTGCTGCGGGCAGCCCCCAGTACTGCCACCCCGAGCGCCTCTGCTTCGCGGAGAGGAGCTTCACCTGCCGCCTCCGCTGCTTGCTGGATAACTCCTCAGGATTTCTGGTAATGCTGGGACACCCCTCAGTCCTAGCGTCACCTCTGGGGCAAGTGGCTCTGAGCCTGGCATCCCAGGGAGGGATGCGGTGGAGCCAGTCTGGCACACCAGGGCAGAAAGCCCTGCTCCTCCTCTCACACTAGTGTGGTGGGACTGGCAGGGTTCAGGATGCACTGAACTTCCTCCAGCCCAGCACAAGCCCTTTGTGTTGGGCCCCTCCAAACGCAGCCTGGAGATATCTCCCACCTGCGACAGCATGCTCTGCACGCTGCAGTGTCGGGACAGATCCTGTGCCCGGCGTGTGCTGTGCACCTGTGTTCACTCAAGGCCACTCACGTCCCTTGCGGATGTGAGCTGGGGCAGTCCAGCGCAGCCAGTTCCTATTTCCTTACCCTGTTTGCCTTGTTTTCTAATCCCCTTCAAGGCCTTGAATTTCCGTGGACGCTTGAAACGTCTTCCTGGGCAGCAGAAGAGGGCATCAGACACGTCCCTGGTGCCAACCCCACTCGCCCTCTTTGCCATCGCAACTCCTCTCCAGCCACTCTCCATCCTTGAGCTTCAGACCAAGACTCTGATCTTCCAGACAAAGCACAAGCTGGACTTCACTCCCATGGCCTGCGATCCCCGGTATGGCATCTCCTGCCTTTGCCACGGCAAAACCCATGGCCACGGGCACTGAACGGGAAGCCCATAGGAGCTGGGTGACAAGGTGTCTGACACCTCTGTCCATCCGCTGCTGCGCATTTCTGCAGCCCAGGCTTCCTGGCCCCCCAGTAACATGGGGAGCAGATTAACAGTGTCAGCACTTCTTGGCCCCCATGTTTTAACCCAAAAAACCCAGCACAGGGTTTTCTGGAAGAGAGGAGGCAGCTTAGCCCTGGCTGGAGACCTGCACCACCCAAAGGCAGAGGCTGCCTGCCCACGCACTAGGGAGGAGGTCACGCCTGGCTGCTGGAGTGAGTGCCTTCAGGAGTCTCCATCCTCCTCTGGTGCCACTGGGTGCCGGTGCTGTGTGCTCTGCCTGCAGGGGGAAGGTCATCCTGGGGTACACGGAGACAGAGCTGTGTAGGAGGGGGTCCGGGTACCAGTTTGTGCACGCGGCCGACATGATGTACTGTGCGGAGAACCACGTGAGAAGTGAGTGCCAAGGGGAGCAGCCTGGGGGAGGCCATCGGGGCTGTGGCGTGTCCACGGGGGTGGCCCCGGTGCAGCCCTGGCTGTGTCACTGCTGTTGGAACCATTTGTCTGGGGCGGCTGTGATGAAGGTGTCCTGGGTGACACCTGCATGGGGAGCTGGCAAAGTGCCGTCCTGTGCAGCCACGACACGCAGCATCACGTGCTGGCTGCGTCCTGCACCTCCTGCCTCTGTAGCACGGGCACGAGGGAAGGCTCTGCATGGCGGAGCACGCGTGACTTGCCTGCACCCCCAGAGCGACCAGCTGACCGCCTCCGTGCCACCTCTCTTTTCTCCCTGCCCCAGTGATGAAGACTGGGAAGAGCGGGCTGACGGTTTTCCGGCTGCTGACCAAGAAGGGCATCTGGGTGTGGGTCCAGGCCAGTGCCTGGCTGGTGTACAAAGGGGGCGAGCCCGACTTCATCATCGCCCGGCAGCGAGCCCTATCGTGAGTATGCCTGGGTTTCCAGCCGCGTTCACCTGCCCTTGGCATGGGTGGCAATGGGGCTGTAGCAGGGGGCAGGAGTCAAATGGCTCTGAGGAGGTTGCTACAGCCTCATATCTGCCAGGGGTGAACTGTGGGCATGCAGCCCTCCCCTGAGCTGTGCCAAGGCTGCCTCTGGGCTCTCTGGAGCCCCAGTTGTCTGCCAGTAGCAGCGTATCCAGCCCAGTCCAGCTCCATTTTCTCTAGAAAAGCCAGGGCAGGTCTGTAAGCCCCCATTTTGCTGTTTGGAGGCTTGTCTTGCCTAGCCTGGAGAAGGTATACTCATGCTGTATCCATCTTTTTCCTCCACCCTAAAGAAATGAAGAAGGGGAGGAACATCTGCGGAAGCGAAACCTGCAGCTGCCTTTTAGCTTTGCCACGGGGGAAGCAGTCTTATATGAGAACAACCTTCCCGATTTCCTGGACTCCTTCAAGGCTAAGGAGGAGTTTCAGACAAAGACAGACTCCCACACGGAGCAGCACACAGTAGATCCCAACTCTCTTCTTGGGGCCATGATGAAGCAGGATGCATCCATGTATGTCTCCCACACTGATGTGCCTCAGTTCTCCTTGCCAGATCTTGACGCTGAGCCTCATGGACCAAGTCAGGATGAGAAAGTCAGTGATGCCAAGGAGGACAGTGACTCCCTCCTGGTCATCATTGAAACCCTCTTTGAGAAGAGCGAGGTGGATGGAAACATCTGCCAGACCCTCCGAAGCCTCAACGTGGACAATGCAGAGCTGCAGCAGTGGGAGGACACTCTGCTTAGCTTGGGTGCAGTGGAGCCGCCATCTCAGGACACTGGCGAGAGGCCAGGCAGCGAGGTGACCTCCTACATGGAGCAGATGATCTTTAGGGAGGATGCTGGGAAGAGCATGGACTTCTTGCACTGCAGTGCCTCTTCCTGCAGTGAGGCAGGCAGTTCTGCAGCTCATTTCCAGCACTGCTGGGCAATGAATTCAGCAGCTCCGCTGGCATTTCAAGACCCACCGCAGCCCCAGGCAGCTGGTGCACAAGGCCAAGATGCTGTGGTCTCTCTGGCCTCCGTTATGTCAGAGGGCAGCTCTGCTCAACCAGAACAGCAGGTCCTGTTTAACCCGGCCAGCCTGGCAGGGAGGACTCTTCTGGGTGCCTCGGGCTCCAGCAGCAAGCCCTTTGCAGCACTTCAGCTGGCAAACCCAGGACAAGTGTTTCAGGCAGGACTTACCACGTCTGTTCCCATAGACAACATCATTCCTAAAGGTCAGAGCCAGCCCGGGTGTGCACTGATGGGCTCAAGCTGCCCACCTCCCTTGGACTCAAACGCGCTAGTGACTCGGTGGCACGACGTCCCAGTCTGGGCAAACCCAGCCAACTCTTTGGGTCAGAGCGCTTCCCCAGGAGGTTGCCCATCGGGTGCTTGGATGGCTGCAGCTCCGAAACAGCTGGAGACAACAGGAGCACCCCTGGAATCACAAACTCCGCTGGCTGGCAGCCCCCAGAGCTCCCCAGGGGCCAGGCTGTGGTTGCTGCCCCCCGGCCCCACTCCTTGCCCTGAGCAGGGTGTGTGTGAGCACCTCCATGACAAGGACACCATGTTCCCCACGCGGGAATCAGTGCCGCTAGGAGTTGGCCAGCTGCCGGGGGGTGGCGGTGTCCCCAAACAGCCCCCACCGATGCCAGCCCCGCAGCTCGGCCTTTGCTGGGGCGGGGAGCAGGCAGTGCTTGGCGAGAATGCGTGGTCCCAACACCAGGGACTTCAGCTGGGGACCAGCACAGGCCCCGGCACCCATCGGACAGACCATGTCAGGCTGCATCACTGTGAGTACGGAAGCAGCGAGGGTGTCTTCAGACACGAGAGCACCTTTCTCGAGGATGCTGCTAAAATATCCATGCCCTGGAACGCGAGTGCTTTACCTTGCCACCCTGGAGTGCCAGCAGGATCGGGTTCAAGGTGCTCAGCATCTCTCCCTGCAGAGGTGGGTGCGACAGCAGCCTCCTGTGAGCCGGGCACCGGCTTCCTGCCGGCTTCCGTGGTGGGCGGGCGGCCGCTATGTGCGTGCCGCGTCCAGCTGAAGGTGAGGTGCGAGGGCTGCAGGACCTGAGGGGCACAGGGTGGCATGTCTGGGGTGGCAATGGGGCGAGGAGGCCACAGGCGCAGCCTTGTCTGGGGGTAGCTGCAGCTGTCTGCCCGCGCTGCAGCACGCACAGTGGCCTCCAGCTCCTGGGTGGGCAAAACACCCAGAAATGCTTCAAACCGCAGGGGTGGCTCCAAGCAGCAAACTCATTTCTTTTGATTTTAACATTTTTCTGACCCCACTCTCAGCCAGCTCCATAAAACAGGATGGGAAAAGCCCATTTTGAAGCCTCACCGTGAGCTAGGAGCCACAGTTTGGGAGCGTTGTTTTGAGCAGCCACCAGCAATCTGGATCTCCTCTGGCAAGGTGCACCCACAAGTGATGCTCTGTGCTTCCTGACCACTTGGGACTTTGTCTTCCAGTGCCTGAAATGAGGTGCCCTAGCAGAGCTCTCAGACAGGCAGGGAAGATGGATTTGGTGGCTTTTCCATGAGAAGTCTGCTCAAGGAAATGCAGCCCTGTCAGCGGGGAGGTTTGTCAGGCTCTCGGGGTCCAAAGAAGGACCTCTCCTTGCTGGTTGTAAGCACTGAACTGCTGTTTCTCTATGACCTCCCCACCACCTGTGTGCGTGGATCTTGCTCTTCATGTGGGTGTTTGGTCCCCTGCATCATCTCAGGCTGCCTGAACACCTTCTGCCTTTCTCCATCCCTTCTCCTCCTTCCCTGGCACTAGGGCTTCACCTGACCCCTGGGTGACCAAACTCCCCAGAAAAGGGGATGTTACAAAGCACCTTGAGGAGCTCAGCGGTGTCTGAAGGGTCTCTGGGAGGTGGAGCTGGCTAAAGCAGAGGCTTTGACTTTCCCCTGGGAGCAGCTCCCTTCTGCTCGCCTTGGATTTGTCACTGCCTTGCCTGTGCCCTGCGGTGCCATCAGACGGAGGAACGGTGGAGGGTGCTGCTGCGGTTGGTGAGGACGGCGTGGTTTTGCCAAAGCAGTGAGAAAGGCAGCAAGGGAGGCAGTGACTGCCATCTGCCTCTCCACTTTGGACCAACTTTATGGCCTTAAAATTTGTTCTGGAGACTGGCACAACTGCTTTGTTAAATTCCCTTTCTTCTGTATTTTTTTTTTTTTCCTGTTTACCGAAGGGGTGAATCTTTCCCCTTGCCTGCCACTGGGCAAATTCTCCCAGATTTGTCAGGGAAAGCCCACAGAAGAACAGGTTCAACCAAAGCAATTAGTCTGAGACCAGGCATGGCAAGCCAGGCTGGTTGCAGAGGACAGCATGGCTGGGGACCTCCACATCTCCCCCTTGCACCCATCACCCTGAGCTTCACGCCCATTCCCTCTGCCTCTTACACCAGTATTAAGTATGCGCTGCGTTTTCATTGTGCGGCACATCTCCCAGCGGCGCAAGGTGCCGTAGCCTCGGAGCGGTCCTGCTGTGAATGAAGCCCTGGTGTGCTGCAGCCGTCCCGTGGAAGCTGGCCTCCTGCACGCACCGAGCTTGTCTCCGTCAGACCCACATCCACCCGCAGCAGCCCCGCGGCCGGTCAGCCTAACGGGACCAGGGAGGGCTGCTGCTGGATCCTGTGCCCCTGGGCAAGTTGTCAGCATGGGGCGGGATGGGGCTTGGGGGGTGAGCTCCTGGCTGCAGGCAGGGGCAGAGCGATGCTGGACCCCTCCGAAGCAGCCTGGAGGAGCACCCAGGGCAGGGCACGGAGCTGATCGGCTGTGATACAGAGCCTTACACATCAACTGGCCCAAAAACCTTGCTGGGCTCTGCTGATGGGGGCCGACAGAGACCCCTGCTGCTCTGTTACTTGTCTTAACTCTTTATGCGTTATATATGTGCATCTGTGGTCTGTTTTCATGGCGGTGTCTCATTTTCTGCTTTGTGATTTCTTTGTATGCCATTCGCAGATGGATGATGTCAGGGGGGAAGGAAGAAAAGATGTACTGAAACTCACCCACTGCATTTTGTTATGTATTAAAAGTCAATTTGCTTTGTATCAGCGTGATGGTTTGTTTGACCTGGAACAGTGTCTCTCCATTTCCCTCTTGACTGAGCAAACATTTGAAAAAGCCTGATGCCGGCTTGGCCCCGAGTCACACTTCTCTGGGCTTTGGCTGAAGGAGGAGACAGTCCCAGCTCACCCCCTCCTCTGGCACCCACTGGAGACACACACGGAGCAGCCCTGTGCAGTGGGGAAGGGCTGGGCTTTGCCCCCATTGAGGGTAATTTGGGGGAGCAATGCAGCATCTGGGCACCCTCCGAGGTTACAGGCACTGAAGGCACAGGTCCTGCCCCAGGAATTTATTCTCTGACCTTGCTCCGTGCCAGGCGGGGTTACTGCGCATGGCTCAGTGGAGCATGGTGGAAGGGTGGCACGGGGCAGGGCAGCGTTTCCTCCCCCAGGAGGAATGTGTGGGACGCAGCACCCCACGGTGCTGAGGCTCACGCGTGCTTGTGCACGCTGTGGCATGGACACATAGACTCACTGTCAGACACACGGATGCACCCTCGCACTGGCACGTGCACACAGCCATGCGTGATGGGACGCACGTGCTGTCACGCTGATCCCTCACCCCAACACACCAACCCAATGGGGCTGACACAAGCACTCATGCCCCTCACGCACGTGGTGGTGGGGCTCCCTGCCCCCTATCCCCCCTCAGCCCCCACATCCCCCCCATGTCCCACACATAGAGTCACAGAGTGGTTTGGGTTGGAAAGGACCTCAAAGCCCACCTGGTTCCAGCCCCTGCCATGGGCACAACACCTCCCAGCACCCAGGCTGCCCACAGCCCCATCCAGCC
>VXAL01009663.1:14309-46836 GCA_013399475.1 Chauna torquata | reverse complement strand
CGCAGCGCTGGTCCCGCTCCGCTCCTGCGACCGCCGCGGGCCGGGCCGGGCCGGGCCATGTACGCGGGGCGCAAGCGGCGGAAGCCGACACCCCGAGCGTGAGTGCGGGCGGGCGGCCCGGGGTCTTCTGTAGGGCCAGGACCGGGGCCAGGACCGGGACCAGAGCCGGGACCGAGGCTGGGACTGGGACCGGGGCTGGTGCCGGGGCTAGGACCGGGACCGGGGCCGGGGCTGGGGCAGGGACCTGTGCCAGTCCCCGCGGTAACGAGTGACGGGTGGCTCTGCCCGGCAGGGCGCGGGCTGCGGCGACCGACGGCGGGAGGTCCAACCCGTCCAAGCGGCACCGGGAGCGGCTGAACCGGGAGCTGGAGCGGCTGGCCGCGCTGCTGCCCTTCCCCGCCGAGGTGGTGGCCGGCCTGGACAAGCTGTCCGTCCTGCGCCTCAGCGCCGGCTACCTCCGTGCCAGGAGCTTCTTCAGCGGTGAGTGCCCAACCGGAGCATCCCCCGCGCTCGGCAGCGCCCCGTGGGCGTCCGTCCGTGAGCGTCCGTCTGTCCGCGAGCGGGCGTCCGCCCTCCCCTGGCCGCGTGTGCCGCCGCTTGTCACCGCTGCGGCGACAGCCTCGCCTCGGCCTCGGCCTCGGCCTCCCCCCTCAGGAGGCAGCCCCGGCGCGGGGCAGCGGCACCGCGCTGAGCTCGGAGCAGCAAAACGTGCGTTTTCCTTACCCCCTCCCAGCGCCCCAACGCTGGATTTTCTCGCTCTGACATTGCAAGAATGAAGGTGCAAGGCTCCGGGGATCTGTGCACGCCTTGCGCTGCGAGAAAAGCAAAGCTCGTGCATGCTTGGAATTAGAGGGATCTTTAAAGATTAAGTTGATTTTGTTTGTGGGTTCTACTGAAGTAGAAAATTGAGGTTTAGGCTGGAGGGTTTCTGCGTGATCCTGGGCTCAGGCTCTGGCAGGCACAGCCGCGAGGGTAGCGGCGTGTGAGGCGGCACAGTTGGAAAGTTTCACGGTGCAAGTGACTTTGTTTCCCCCATAATAATAGACTGGAGAAATCCTCAGCGTGCTGACAATGAATAATTACCTGTGATGTGGTTACAGTTTATTTGGGAACCTTTTAAAATACACCGTGTTAAAGACATTTCTGCGTTCCACGGGGCTATTATTGTTGTAATTAATAGGAGCCCACAGGAGGGGTATTTAGGCAGCACTGGATTTTCCTGGCAAAACAGCAGTGGCTTGAAAACTCTACATGTGTCCTCAGAAACAATTTTTCTTTGTTGTTTTTTTTTTTAACTCCAAATCACTGAATGTATTGAATATCTTTTTTTTCTTTTCTTTTCTCTGTTAAACACTGCTTGTAGGATTGGCAGGCGGGTGAAATGAAAAATTAATGGCCTCAGAGAGCAGTTGTTTGCCTTGCAGCACCTGGTCGATTGGTTTGTTTGACTGTATCGCCTGTGTTCTCCACGCTGGTTTTGTGCTGGGAGGGAGCTCTGCAGTGTCAGCCGTCGCAAGGCTGAACGCGCTGCCCAAATCCCTCTGCATGGTGCCCAGTGGGAAGGCTTGGACCCGCAGGAGCTTGTCCTGTCTGCGACGGTGTTTCGGAGGGGCCGAGGTGGCCCGCTCGTCCCCACAGGCTGCCGTGGGGTGGAGGTCCGTGGTGCAGTGCGGGCCTCGCTGGTCTCCTGAAACATTAATAATTTAAAAGCTTGAAGAATTTATAAAATGGAGGGGTGGTATAGCGCTTCCTTAAAACAGCAGTTTTGAAATGGCCAGTCTCATTGCAGAGCGTTGCACCAGGAGTTGGGGTGCTTTGGGGTTGTCCTCCTTCCCAGGGATGCTCCGGCAGCTGCGCTGGGACAGGGAAAGCACAGGGTGACACTGGGGGGGGACAGTCCCCCTGCCCCACCAGCGGCCACCCGAGCACCCTGCCAGGGCCGCGCATCCCTGATGTCCCCATTGCAGTGGGTAGCTTGGTTTTGCACTGCGAGAAACTGTGAAATTCCCCGTTTTGAGATTCTTTCTCTCTCTTTTTTCTTCTTTTTTCCTCTGTCATTCCATGTGGTTTGATTTCGTGTTTTCCCAGCAGCTGAGGCATGAGTGTGTCGGAAGCTATGGGACCGGCTTCTCTGGTTTAAGGCAGGTCACACTGATTCAGGTGTGAGAGGGAGGGGGTGAAAGCCCCATCCTTTTTCAATGCAAATGATGCTTGCGGATCCAGTTAAGTCTCTTCTGCTGCTTAAAAAAAAAAAATAAAAAAAGTCTTTTGATTTAAGTAGTTTATCTTTAAAAGGAGCTCTGGGCAAGCCTGTCTACAAAATCAAGTGATTTTAAATGACTTTATCCCTTTTGGCGTGAATAACAGAGTGATGCTACTCTCTGAGAAGCTGTGCTGGAGCCGAGATAAAACTCACCTTAGGAAGGCTTCTACAGCATTCAGAATACACTGCTTTTTCCTTCCTTGACTTTTTCTTTTTCTTTTTCTTTTTTTTTTTTTTCCATTTTGGTCTTCCTTATGTTTCATTTTTTTTTCCCTTGATCTGTCAGGGAGAAGGGCTAGAGGGGGCTGGCACAGCCAGGTCTGTCTGTCTGTCTGCTTGGTGCTGCACCGGGTGAACTCGCCTGCTCTGACTGCCGCAGCGCAGCATCCTTGGGAATGCAAAGCAGAGCCTGAGGAAATGGCTTTAGCTGCTGAGTGCCAACAAGTCCGGTGCAAGATCGGATCAGGAAGCACAAGTGGTTTGGGATCTTTTCTGGTTTGTTGAGAGCAGCCAGCCTGTCCCACAGGTAAATCAATCAATTTACCCAGCAGGTTTATGCCAGCTGCCATTTCTCCAGCCCCCTTCTTAAATAATTCATTGCAAGCCAGAAATGCTGTCTCCTTCAGGCTGTTGTATCTCTCAACCTATTCAAAAATCAATGACTGTTTAATTTTATTTGAGTATATTGATCTGTGCATAGATGGTGTATGGAGAAGCTTGTCCAGGCTCAAGGGATTAAAAAACAGATGGGTTCTAGATCGTGGTCACTGGTGAAATCTTTGGGAGCTTCTCTCATTTTGTTTCTGGCTCCCAGTCATCTTCTGGACATGTGACAAATTGTTCAAAATGAGAGCAGGTTTCATAGGGTCGTTAAATACGTGCCTGCATTTGCATTGTGCCAGTCGGGATGGATTGTGTGAGCTTTGCTGTGGCATCAACCTGTTGTTTAGCTATTGTAGACACCGTGTGCGAGAAGCATCTGTGTGTGCTTTTACCTGAACATTGGTTTGGGGAGACACTGCCAAGTATCTTTGATTTAATTTCAAGTGGCATGTTTTTTCTTCATGCATGAGGATTTTCCTTGTTTTTCTATGAGCCAAAGTGAGACTGCTTCTACCTGGAAAAGAGGAAACCTTTTCCCTCCTGTACAGTGTTGTGATCTGCTGACCCAAACCCAGCACCGTTGGCCAGGACCAGGAGGACCAAAAGGAGCCAAAGTCGGCTGCCGGCATCACGTGCTGCCGCGCAGCCCCGGCTTGGCTGCACCGCCCCAGGACGCCCTCGTCCCGCACGCGATGCCGGCAGCTCAGCCTGGCAGTGCCTGGCTCCCCCTAATCCCTCCCTGCGGGCCCGGCACGTGCCACTGGCTTGCGGGGAGCTGGCGTTTCTTCCGCCTCCCTCGCCCCCCAGGGAGGGTTGGCCGCGGGTTCTGGTGTGTTGCTTGCCTGCTTGAATACCCCAAAATACGCTGGGGCTCGGTTCGGAGAAGCATCTCTTGCCGTTTGCTTCGTGCTGGGAAGCTCGTCCGAGCTGTGCTTCTTGCAGTGCCTTGTCCTGTGGTGAGCCCTGCCGTCCTGGGGCACAAGAGCTTCCCCCCCGAGCACTCATTTGCCCTCTGGGGGTAATTAATTGTGCCTCTGACACCTCTGTTATCAACAGTGTGCTGTTCAGAGATGAGGAACCCACAGGTTCTCGTTTGTTCGCTTCGTCCGCTCTCCACCGTCTGTGCTGGTCGGCCGTGTACCGCAGGCAGCCGTGGCCTTAAAGCCCAGGGGACGGTGTAAGAAAATAAAGCCTAGTCCTGTGATCGCCCTGCTCCCTTCACTGCTAGGTAACGAGCTGGCTTCGAGGGGCAGTTTGAGCCGGGCGAGTCTTGTGACTCCTTAGGTAGGCCGTTTCCCTGCTGGGGGCTTTCCTTGCCAAATCCTTTTCCCTGGGCCTCACGAGAGTGACTCGCAGGAGGCTGCCGGAGGTCCCTGGGGTCTCAGCTGGGCTCTCGGAGGCCGCTCTGCTGCCTGCCTGCGTGCACCTCCGCGCGGGGTCTCTCACGGCTCCTTCAGACGCCAGCAAAGGAGCAGCGCCGGTGAGAAACTCCAGGTCAAGGCTTCGGGCTGGGACAGCGCGAACCGAAAGCCGCTGGGGCTGGGCAGTGTTGCAAGCAGGGCCTGGAGGACCCTGTGTTCCCCAGGGGCTTCAGGCCCAGCTGAGAGCCGTGGGGGGAAAGCCAGGCCCTGGGGTGCAGGCCCACGCCAGTCCTTGGGACGGGGTGTGTGTTATGGAGGGGCTACAGGAGGGTGCAGGGAGGTCCTGCAGAGCTGTCAGTGCTCCTGGAAACAGCTGGAAGCCCAGCTTCCTCTGCGTCTGTCGTGTTCGGGACCAAGGGAGTCTTCGTCCCCTTTCTTGTAATGCCAAGGGTCTACCAACTGTCTAACGTGAACAATCTGCCAGTGCTTTTGCTGTGAAGCTGTGTTTCCAAGCCTGCAATGGTGCCGCTTTGTTTCTTGCAGTTCACAGAATCACAGAATGGTTTGGGCTGGAAGGGACCTCAAAGCCCACCTGGTTCCCGCCCCTGCCACGGGCACAACACCTCCCAGCACCCAGGCTGCCCACAGCCCCATCCAGGGTGGCCTTGTGCACTGCCAGGGATGGGGCACCCACAGCTCCTCTGGGCAGCCTGTGCCAGGGCCTCGCTGCCCTCATCAAGAAAAATTTCTGCCTTACATCTAATCTAAACCTACCCTTTTTTCAGTTTAAAACCATTACCCCTTGTCCTGTCACAGTTCATGGACTGTCATCAGGGATTGTCATCACTTGAAGGAGTGTGGCTTATTAATGTTAGGAGGGTTCAAATGGCTACAGATGCTGCAAAAAGAAGGGAAAGCCTGGCACGTCTTTGTCTTCTTTGTCCTTGTTTAAACCTCCGCCTGTGCTTCTCCCTTTGAGACCCTTCGGTGATGCAACAGGGACATGTAGTTGAGGCCTCCTTGCTTTTAAAAGTGCAATTAGATCTTTTAACAGGACATTCATTATTCACCATGTGCGGTCACAGAACTTGCTGTGTCTGTACTGTTCAGACAAGGGATAAATAATTAATCTATTTAATGAAATTTGTGCCAGTGGGGAGCTGTGGCAGGTATTATGAAACAGTAAAACTGTAGTATCCATTCGAATAAGCAAGGGGAAATTTGGGAAGTATTTGCCAGTTGCTAGAAAATGAGCTGCATAAAGCACAATGGTGAGAAATGAACTGATGTGTCAGCCGAGGGGGAGATGGCTCTGCTGCCCAGGTTCAGCAAATCTCTGCCTGCTTCTCTCGCCATTTCCTTGGTGCTCTTTCCTTCTTGTGCATTTCGAACACTCCACACTGGGGGAGCTGCTCGCTACAGCCGCTAAGTCACTTGGCTTCCTTGCCTGAGGAATTTTGCATTGGCTAGGAAGAGCTGAGTTCATGCCGAATCATAAATCATAATAATAATAATAATAATAATAATAATAATAATAATAATAATAATAATAATAATAATAATAATAATAATAATAATAATCCCAGAACAGGATACACTTTTCTGAGTGCATGTTCCTATACTTTGCTTCTCAAAGTAGCTGGAGACGTGTACGCTTGCTGTAAAATGCATGGATTAAATCGCAGAGCACTGATCAGATTTGGTGTGCTGACAGCAGCAATGAGAGAAGCCAGAGAGGCAGGTAGCGGTGCTTCACCTGGCACTACGGCTGCGATTCAGCTTTTCACCAGTTAGTAATAATAACCCCAGTCTCTGCTGGAAAACCACAGAAACTTCAAGAGTTTGTTGTTTTAACTTCAAATATTCTGTTTCTTCTTTGCTATCCAGTGCAGGAAAACAATTTTGACGGGTTATTTAATGCACGAGTGTGTGAGCAGAGCTGCAGGTCCTGCTGCCCATGAGCATCTTGAGAGACAGGTAGAGAAGGAAGACGGGGAAATATCTCATGATGAGGTTTCATTCCTATGTGAGTAGAAAACCTGCATTTTGGGGAACTGGCAAATGGAAGAAGGAGAAAGGCAGCTAGAAGGCAATTTTATTTGAAAGAAAATCTCTCTTGGCCCAGGAGCGCGACTGGTCTTCACTGGGGTGTTGAGCCCTACAGCAGGATGGTTGCAGGGAGCACAAAAGTCCCTCTTCTCTCTCCCCCTCTTGAGATCTGCTGAAACTAATAATTGGCATGCAGGGGTCCCTGCCATCGCTTGCAGATGGCTTCGGTGTTTTCTTGCCTTGTTTAAGTGATGCCAGCAGTGGTGGGTAGGCATAACCCATCCCTGCTTTTGAAGAGCCATAAATTGGATGAGTTCTGTTTTGCTTCTCCTGCACCAACCCCTGGGTTGGGTTTGGGACTGAGACTTCTTGTTTTCCTCCTTCGCATGCCATGGCCAATGCAAAATCCTCTTCCCGCTTCGAGGTTTTGCCTGCATGGAGGGAAGGGAAGGGGGCTGGGAGATATCCTCTCAAAAATGTTAATACCAGCTTGTTGGTGCAGTGATTTCTCAGGTCTGCAAAGCCCTTGCAGGTTCAGGAGTTCACTGGCAAACATGGTAGGTGGTGAGGTGTCCCTTCAGCCTCACGTGAAACAGCTTCCCAAGGCTGGGCGTCCTGGAGTTGCGGGAGGACCCCCAAGCCCCCCAGCCCTACTGCTCCTGGTGGGGACAGGGCAAGGCAGACAGCAGAGACTGAGGACTTGCCAGCTGCCTCGTCCTTCCTAGCAGGGCCATCAGAGGATGCTCCCGGAGCCGCGTGGGGTGTCTGCCCCCTAAAAGACCCTTGAGGACGATGGTAGCGTGTCAGGTTGCGTGCAGCATGGTGGGGCCCTGCTTGCCACAAGCAGAAGCGGTTGAAACACAATGCCCGGCCCGCCGCAGGAAAAGAGATTTTCTTCCTCTCCAATAAAAGGCTTTTTGTGGCAAAATAGCCTGCGGGTCCTGGCAGAAGCTATTTGTTCTTTGGAGAAATAGCAGGAAAAATGTGCCTTGCTGCTTTCAGGTGACAATCTGTCCTCGCCTTCCTCCTCCTGCAGCTGCCAGCAGCAAAGGCGATGCTGGTGGCCAGAGTGGCACTGTGCCGGCTGGCTGAATGAGACATGTCCCCAGAAAAAGCCACTTTTCTCCTTTTTTCTTTCCTTTC
Source organism: Chauna torquata (assembly GCA_013399475.1). Classification (NCBI taxonomy): domain Eukaryota; kingdom Metazoa; phylum Chordata; class Aves; order Anseriformes; family Anhimidae; genus Chauna; species Chauna torquata. Next base: position 39,417 of record VXAL01009663.1, on the reverse strand, counting down.
TGGGGTCATGCAGTGAGGGCGAAGCTTGCGTCCTGTCTCCCTGCCGAACGCAGCTGGCATGAAGGCAGGCACTGTGTCGGGACGGCCGCCGCTGCCCCGGGGATGAGCCTTCCCCGTTCCTACCCTGCTCGAGGTGGCGGGGAGGGAGCTGGGGCAGGACGCGGCAGCTCTCCGCTCCGTCAGCCTGATGTGCCACGACAGCTCTGCTGAATTGCTGACCCACAGGGCTGCGCAGGGCTATTTATGGAGAGACAAAGCCAGGGGACGCTGGGCAGGAGGCCAGCCCATGATGTCCGCGGCCAAGAGCAGGTCATCTTTGGAGTTCTGTGGATGACTTGATGGAAAACGTGCTGTTTGGTGAAGGTCGGGGAAACCGTCATGGGGAATCCAGTTTGGTGTCTGGATTCGGCAGCAGGTGTTGGCATGGAGTACGATGCGCCGTCCTCTGATTTTAACTGGCGTCTCCTCTGGCCCCATAGCTTAGGAGCAGCCCAGACACTGATAGTGAAGTCTATTTTTAGGCAGTGCTTGTGATCCAAGTCCATTACTTGCAAGTTCTCCTTTTGAAGGCAAATACCAAACAGTTAAACCAGACCTCTGCAGCCCCTGAAGTTGCTCTTTTATCAGCCAGGTTTATCTTTACTGTGCACCTCCAGCGCAGCTGTCTGGGAGCTGGCTGAAGAGGACCGAAGACCTTTAATAATTCATAATCCCTGCGTTTTACTTGCAGGGATCAGAAGAGTGAGTTGCTCTGCTTCCTGGGGCTGCTGGAAGGTGCTGCCAGGCCCCGCTCTGCCCATGGTGCCCGGGACGCTCGCTTAGGCTTGCAGAGAGAGGCGGCTCTCGGCAGCATCTCCTCTGCGCTCGGTTTGAGATGGCAGCTCCCACAGCACGCCTGGCACCGACCCGCCTGCTGCAAACTTAATCCTGGGCTGCCGGCCCCTCGGTGTTCAAATAGCTCCTGGAATAAGCTGTGTGTGCTGAGCCTGAGGGGAATTTCCTGGACCTCCCAGAAGCAGGAATTTTGCTGCCGTATCAGATTTTTCTTATAATTCAAAGCACTGTTAGAACCGGGATGTGCTTTGCGTTTGGTTATGGAGCACAGCTGATCTTTGGGATGGTCCTGTGTCTGCCGCAAATCCATTTCGGCCCCAAAGCATCCCGCGTGTCGCGGTGAGGCTGTGCAGACCACAGCATCCTTCCTTGCTTCAGGCCACCTGCAAGCCAGCGCTGGGCAGCATTCAGTGCGGATGCTGAGGGCTTTGCTGGCCGCAGGGGGTGGACGGTGGCATGGCAAATCTCCCACAGGAGCGGGGAGAGGGTCGCCTCTGCTCCTGTTCATGCAGCCAGTCCCCCCAGTAAAGGTTTTCATCTGCCGTGCCTGGTGTTGGTGGTGCCAAGGGCAAAGCAGCCCCTCTGCTCTGGCATTTGGCTTCAGGTTTGGCTTTGGACCCTGTGGCCCTGGGAATGTGGAGCTGGAGGTGGCGGCAGCCAGGGCACAGCCTTCCACGGCGGTCAGGAAGCTGCTCGTGGCGAAGTTTTGCGTGAAGTCTTTCAGAGTCCGCTCCACCCGTGCGGAGGAGCCGGGCTTCAGCAGCTGCTTTGGCAAAGCAAAAGGCGAGGCAGGCGCTGCAGAGCCTGGTTGCCTTTACGCGCTGGTGGCTGGCACTTCTGAGTTGCTGCTCTGTCTGGGCTCGCAGCTTCGCTCCCACTGCCAGCTTATGGGGCATTAAATCACCTCCAGGGTCCACCTGATGCTCTCGCTGCATCCGAGCGTGGCAGCTCCTTGGCATGTGTCGCGCAGGAGCTGGGAAGGGCCGATTTGAAGGAGTTTTTGCTCTCCCTGAGCAGGCACGAGTGCAGGCTGGTGCCTCACGCCTTCCCTCCCGGGTACCAGTGGCAGCAGCTGGTTTATCGGCAGCCAAACGCCTTCCCCTGGCCTCATGGTGCTTGCAAGAAGCTTTCCAGCTTTGCTGCCTTCTTCACTGTCTCCTGGGCAGGCCTGCCACACACACAGGCCTGTCGTCATCTGACTCTTCAAATACTGCCCACACTAACATACCCCCGGGATTTGTTCTCCCCAGGAGCACGGTACCAAATTTACAGACACATCTTTTAGTGAAAAGAGCCATGGATTTCCTCATCTGTATTTACCGTGCATCGGTCGCTACTAGGTTGCCTGCCATCTCAGGCGTCTGTATGCTTGTACGTGTGCGCATGTTGCCGTGTTGTTTCTCTCCTGCTATGAGCTGCGGCTTGTCTTAATTTGGTTGCTTAAACCCTCTGTAACGAGACAAATGAGGAGAGATTTTTTTTCCCAGCCGGTGAGCTCACTAAACGTGTCCTTTTGCAGTACGGGGTGCAGGTAGTTGCTGGTAGATGCAGGACCTCGTAGTTATTCTGCTGATGCCCGTGTGTTTTAATGATCTCTGGCTTTAACTGCTCTTTACTTGGGGGTTGTTAAAGGTCTGGAAATGCTTGGGGGGGGGGGGGGAGAGGATAAAAGGGGAATTCTGAGGTTACAGAGGGGCAGGGGGAAATGTCCTATTAAAATCAGCTCTTTGGAGGGGCGAAGCAGAGGGCTGACAACACATCATGGCTTCCCCTGGCGCAGCGCTGCCCAGCTTGCAGCCAGGCCTGCGTTTCGGATGCTCGTGGGGTTGCTTGGGGGTGCTACTGCAGCACTGACATCCCTTCCCTGTGCTTCGCTGCAGCTGCTCTGAAGAACCACGGCGCCAAAGCAGCAGAGAGGGATGGAGACCGCGACGGCAGCCCGGCTCCGAGCACGGCAGCAGCAGCAGTACCGGAGGGCGAGCTGCTCCTGCAGGTTAGTGGTGCTCTCCCGGGCAGATGCCTTCAAGGGTGTTTCCTTGTGTCCCTTTTCCAGCTCCTTCGAGCTTTGCCCAAAGAGCAGGCTGTTCTGTCATTGGTTGCAGGACGTTTTGGTGAAGCTTGTGATGGGGTGGGAGGGAGGAAGCTGTCTGGTTCCTGACCTCCATTCATGTATTTATTGGTCAGTGCAGCCTTTTACCATGGTTGCAAAACACTTTGTCTCCCTGCTGTAATTTCAGTTGTAGCGGTTGTGACTGAGCAGAGGTTTAAGAACTCTTCAGATCCCTGGGGCAGAAGCTATGTTCCTTCCCCTTTTCTTTTCCCATCCTGCCTGGAGAAAATTGCCACCTGCAAATCAAAGGTGCCAGAGCCGCCTCAGCTCAGTGGAGGCAGCGCTGGATTTCAGAGCAAGGACAGTCAGCTCTTCTGCTTCTCTGCGTTAGATGCAAATGGGCCTTAGGTGTGACACCGCAGCCAAGCACAGCAGGGCGTTTTGAGATGGTTTTCAAAATGGGCACGCTGGCCCCACATCGGGGGAGTTGTCCAAACACTGGTGAAAACAGGGAAGAGAATGTTGTGGAAGCCTTCCCTGTTTTTCAGGCAGTGATGTATAACACAGAATACATAAACAGGTGCGGATGACCCCTAACCTCAGTGTATTTACATATGCATGCCTGTATATACACAAGGTACATCGCAGCATCCCAGGAGCTCTGCAAGAAGCGCGTAGCTTGCTCCTTTGGTGATGCTGGCGGCACCCCATGTCCTTGCTTCTCCGGCTGCAAGCTGGGACAGGGGATGAGTGGGATTTGCCCCACCGCTGCAGCTCCTCCACTCCCTCTGAGCCCATAGGTCTTACTCCATGAGCTGGTCAGCCCTGGCGCCTGCCCAGAAGCTCACTCAGCAGTAATTATAATTACTGTCCTTCCTGGTTGCTGAGGAGCCAGGATCTCGGTGCCTAGTAAGAGAAATGCTGAAGCCAAACTGGTTAATAACCAAAACCCCAAGGGTTTTCCGCTGTCAAAGCACAGAGCTGTGGATATAACAAAACTGCGCTCAGCAGGGCTGGCCAGGGATTGATGCCTTGCTCATCACGCTCCTCCCCGAGTTTGATGCTGCCCTCGTAGAGGCACCAAGCTGGGCATCTTGGTCCACCCTGTGTTTCCCCTTCCACTCCTGTAATTTTTCAGCCTTACGTTTTTGGTCTGTCCTTGTCACCAAGGCTGTCTTCAGCAGCATCGCTGCTGCGAGCGTTCAGTCTGCCTGGAAGGAAGTCAAGGAAGGACAGAGTGCTGCAAGACCTTGCTCGCCACCGCCGCAGTGGGGCAATGCCTCCAGAGCTGCTCAAAGGGTTAAGGTGCATTTGGCAGCACTAATTAACCTCTGCAGCAGATTCCCACACACTGAGATCAACCCAGTAAATAGAGAGAGCGTTTGTGCCTGGGATAAAGGGAAGGAGGCGGGGGAGAAACACGGACCTGGACAATGAAACAGGAATTGGCAGCAACAATAGCAGGACTTGGCTGAGATGACACGCTAGACCCTAATTAATCCTGATGTCTCTACATGACGAAGTGGGGGAAGTGGGCCAGGGCTGGCTGCAGCCAGGTTAGTGGTACGGGGCGGGTTGTAGCTGTGGACAGCCACAGGTTCTTGGGGAAGAGGAGGACCCCTGCCTTCTAGAGGGTTCCTGCTTGGAGCTGGCAGGAGTGTCCCTGAAGGGAGCTGTTGTCCTTAGGGAGGGGTGGCCGGGTGGTGGTGTCAGCCCTGTGAAAGCTCTGTGGCTTCTGGAGGCTACAACCATCTGGGACAGCAACTGTGCTCCCAAATTGGTAGGGCAGCTCCTCTGCACCTCATAATCCTCACGGATCTCCGGGGGCAAAGGACACTGTCCCTGGTCCCTTCTCCTGTGTCCCTTCCTGCCAGCCCTTGGGCTGCTATCCCCAGGAAAACACCCAAATTACCACCCAAATTTGTTAAGCTTGTAGGAATGAGCCCTTCTTGGGAAGGGCAGAGGCTCTGACCAGCTCAGCCCATTCCTGCCTGGGAACGCGATGAGCCCTTGGATGTTCATTTTGCGGTCCTGGAGCTCAAGGAGAGCACAGAGGGGTCACTGAACTGTAAAATAGGTTTAAAAAAAAAAAAGTTGTGTAGCATTAAAAATGCATCAGAAACTTAGGATTGATGGCTGCGTTTGCTGTTTTCTGTGGGGAGGGCTTAGCTCTTCAAGCCTGCATGGGCGGAGGAACCTGAGTATTTATTTTATAAGAACAGAGCGCAGCATTCGGTGAGCGACTCCAGCCTCTTTGGGTGGAGGACGTGCATGAGCGAGCACATGCTCCAGGATGGGGCGTTCGCCTTGCAGAAGGCTGTACCCCATGCCAGTGGAGACACTCGGAGGGAGAGGGATGTCTGCGAGCGTCTCGCATGGGTGGCTGCTGACATCCGTCACCCTGCTGAACGCTGGTGTTTGGCCTTTCCGCTGTCGTGCGGAGCTGCTGAGGGACAGTTCTGTGCAGGCTGGATGAGTGCCTTGCAGCAGGCCGTCACCAGGCAGCAGCTGGGGACGCATCTCTTCTTTGCCGAAAGGAAGGGGTGCTCTGAGGTCGACCGGTGGTTCTGCGTTTTTCCCCACAACCCAAGGACAGGACTCAGCTGGTCCTCCCTCCTCTTTTGGAAGAAAATGGCTTTTCAGAAACCAAAGTTTTTCACTACTATTAAAAAAACAGAACTGTTTTAGTTTCCATCTTTTCAGTTTTCACTGGTTAAAGGTCTCTGCAGCCACCATGACAGCAGAGAGCACGACAGCAGGAGGAGGCAGCGGTGCATGGAGGTGGCACCCCTAGGCTGGTGCTTTGTTCCTGCCCGTGGACAGCCCACCTGGGCACATCGTGGTCCTTCTGGCACCTGGGGAGGACAGCAGAGATACAAATACAGCTAGGAGCTGGGTGGGTGTCCCCAAAGAGTGCTCCTCTCTGGTGCCAACAGTGCAGGAGCATCCCCATCCGCATGGGCCAAGTGTCAGCAGGAGACACGCAGCCGATGCTGGCAGCACATGGGGATATGCAGTGGGTTTGCTCCCCACTGAACATCCTCCAGCCTTCCCAGCCCCACGCTGTCCTCAGCCATGCGTGGCTGCCAGGACCCTCCCCAGGCCACAGGGTGGACGGAAACTACGCAAGTGGAGCCGCCCAGGCAGACACGGGTCAACCTTAAATGCAGCCAATGTGAAGTGCTGTTTCGATTCCCGGTTGTCAAAAAGGCTTGTTTCCACCAGAATACCAGAATGGACCAGTTCCCGATGGGGTCTGGTTTCATTCTGCAAGTGGTTCTGAGATTTGTGTTTGCTCTTCGCTTAGGATGAGGATAAATGTCCAAATCTGGGTCTGAGCGAGGATGGAAGCAAAGTTTTCCTTCAGTTTGAATTAGGGTATGCTTGGGCAGCTATACGGAAGAGCTGCCTGACCTCAGAGAAACCCAGCAGAAGGTACCGTCTGTTTTCTCGGTGAGTGCAGCTCTGCTGGCGTTGATCTCATTTTTCTCCAGCCCGCCTTCAGTTGGTGGAGTTTAACCAAGCGAGGCAGAATGGAGGAAGAGGTAAGAATAAGCTACGGGCTTGACTTCTGCTAGGTGCAGCAGGATCTCACCAGGCAGGTCAGAGTAGCAGAGATCGGGAGTCTCCTGCGTCCTTGCTACCCTCACAGGCTTAGCAGAGACTGAATTTAGATGCTCATGGTGTAGGAACAATTATATCTTTTTTGGGTGAAGTTCCCATCAGCTGTGTGTGTTTCTGCAAGGGGGAAAAGTAGATGTAGAGGGTCAGCTGGCGAGCTTGGCATCCCCGCGGCACCAGGGCTGCTGCGCTGCTGGGCAGGACCTGGGGGATGCTCCTCTGCTCACAGCTGCTGGTGGGCCTTGCAAGCTTCTGTACTTCTGAGCTTCACTATAAGCTTTAAGGATCAGTGGGCAAACCCTGGCTGTTACAGAAGTAAACTTGGCAGTAACAGAGTCCTTCTCCTTCATGCTTTTTTACAAACACTTGGTCCCTGGGAGGGGAGTGCGTGGCTCTGGCCCTGATTTGGCTGCGTGGCGGGAGCACATGGCAAGGTGTGTGCACAGAGGCAATTGCAAGGATCGAGGTCCCTGGTGCTGTTCCTGTCCTGCAGGAAGGGTATGAAACCAAGATGCTGCTTGAATGGCATGTTGGTGGATTTGGTGAGAGCCAGGGTGGCACCCAGCGTTGCAGCAGAGAGATGCCATTGTGAAGGGCTTCCTTTTCTTCCAGGGCTTCTGTGCTTTGTCTCCTGACGTACAACTGTCCTTCGTGGGGCAGTGGACCAGCCAGGACTTGGGCAACCAGTGTCAGAGCAGAATGAAACTTGCAGTCCTGCTAGAGAAGGGTGATATGAGCTTGGCACATGCCTGCTGACCTCCTCTCTCTCCTAGGCACTCAATGGCTTCGTGCTGGTGGTAACATCAGAAGGGCTGATATTTTACTCCTCGCACACAATCCAGGACTACCTGGGATTTCATCAGGTTAGTGGGACACCTCTGGCTCACAGCAATGGGTTTGCAGGGTGGATTTTTCCTTGGCGGTGGAGAATAGCCCAAAATTCCCTGCAGGGAGAGAGCTCAGTGGGGATTGCAGGGTCTCGAGGGGTTGCGTGTCCAGGGAGGAAGGCAAGACGCTGTCTGTGGCTGCTTGGTGGCCTGACCTGTTACCGTGACCCCAGACTATCCCTTCTTTATACAGGCTCAAAAATCATCACAAAGGGAGCAGGGGGTGAGACCTGCAATACACGAAGCCTTTTGCCCTCCCTGTGAGTTCAGTGGCTTGGGAATTTGAGATGTGAAGCGCCCTTGCTGCACTGAGCTGAGAACAGAGAGAGTTCAGTGTCTAAAAAGGGTCTTTGCTGTGCTTTTTGTGCCCCAACCCAGCCCTGGGGAGAGAGCACGCACACTAACAAAGCCAGCTGGAAGAAAAACCTCATCTCAGTGGAATGGGGAATGTTTTGGCTTCTAAAAATGTTAAAATGCCCAGTGCCCAAGAGACTGCAGGCTCCTGGGAGCATGGGCAGGGGCTGGGCTACGGACAGGGCTGTAATTCCTGCAAGGCAGGAAGGCTTGGTGGGAACTGACTCATTTGCTTGCTGAGCGTTCGCTCAGTTGCTGCAGAGGGTTGTGTGTCCAGGTCGCAGAAAGCCAGCAGCGTAAGAATTACGTGTCCGGGTGGCTGGGAATACAAAATTCCCCTTTCTCACCATCCCAACGCTGTAGGGCCAGGGTAGACGAGAAGCATCACAACGTCCCTTGGAGGGATGGCTTGCTAGGGCCACTGCTCACCCCTCTTTCCTCTCCACACTTCTGCAGCAGGCAGCATGTGCCATGTAGAGCCCCAAACACTATGTTGTCTTGGCGTAGCATCCTGTCTGCATTGCTCTGCACGAGCAACAGCAGGGCTTTTCTTTGGTCTTGCGAATTTGGACCCCATGTTGCCAGACACGGTCATGGGGAGGTGTCAAAGCAACTTTGTTAGCCGAGATGCTTTCCACCAGCCACGTTGTCAGGCTGTGACATTCATGGCCCTGCTGTGTAATGCCATGGTGGGATGCCTGGGGCTCTCTGCCCAGTTTGTCTTTGGGCACCCACTTGCCTGGGTGACCCCTGGTAAATCCTGTAAGGCTCCGATGCTTTGGGCTTATCTGGGCACCCAAATAACCTAGAAGCAACCAGGTCAAATTTACTAGGAAACGGGGCTTCCCTTCAAGCCTTTAGTTGGTGTTGCTCACGCACAGCTGGCTTTCCCCAGCACCTGAGGTGGATGAGAACCATCCACTCAGGCAGAGGGGGCAAGTCCTGGAGCTCTTAGGAACAGTGTAGGGATGGGGCAGCTCTGCTGCTGTTTTGTGCTCAGTCCTGAGCCCAAAACCACGCTTTCATAACTCAGCACCAGGATTTTGAAGGACACCATAAGAAGGGGATGAGTGTGTCATGGAGCAACTGTATTGCTTCTGCTTGTGGCTCTTTAGGATGGAGGTAGGGAAGGTCCGGGCCACCACAGGCAAGGGGTCTTTAGAGCCAGATGTGCCATCTCCTCCCACCAGCATCAGCTGTGGCAGAAGATGTCAAACCCCATTCAGCCAGGGACCCAGCTGAGCACTGGGGAAACTGGGTGGGATATGGCCACCAGTGCAGGATCTGGGACTGGCAGGCTCTTTCAAGGTGAAAATTGGCGCCTGGGGGCAGGCCACAAAGCTCACGCATTGCTTTTTCCTGTAGACAGATGTCATGCACCAGAGCGTCTTCGAGCTGATCCACACTGAGGACCAGCAGGAATTCAGGCGCAACCTCCACTGGGCCCTCAACCCGTCCCACGCTCCCGAGGGTGAGTCCTCTCCTGAAGGTGTGTGCAGGCTGGGGAACCAGGCACTGCCCGCACGAGATACTCTGTTCCCTACATATGCTGGGGAACCAGCTTCCAGCTGCGTGGGGTTTGCGTCCTTGTGGCTCAGGCCACAGGTTCATCCAAAATGCCATGGCTCTACCAAGACTTCCGTTGCCATGCTTTGCAGATGCTTCAGTCCCCAGTTCTGCTGGTGCCAGCCCTTGCTGGGGACCAGGACCACCAGCCTTTGGCTCCTCTCTGAGCCCCTCTCTCTTACAGGGAGGAAGAGTCTCGACTCTTCTGCTGTTGCCTACAAGCCCGATCAGCTGCCCCCAGAAAACTCTTCCTTTCTGGAACGGAGCTTTGTGTGCCGGTTTCGCTGCCTCCTGGATAATTCCTCCGGCTTCCTGGTGAGTACAGGTCTGCACTGCGAGCCCCACAGCAGGCTCACCCTGAGGGGTCCATGCCGCTGTTGGAGCATAAAAGTTGGCCTTGAAAGACCTGGAACTCCTTTCTGCCATGTGCAGCATCTGCCTGCCTCAACAAGGGGATTTTTCTGTGTTTTTTCACATGTTTGGTCTGTACCTACAACCTCTTCCTGTGGGTTTTGTTCCTCTCCTCTCAGAGGTACTGAATCTTGAACAAAAATGTTTTTTCCCCACACAGATTGCCATGTTTTTGTGTTAAAAGCATTTCTTAAGACCAAATATGGGCTGTTCATCCCTCCTCTGCTGCGAGTTAATGGGGTTCTTACCTTCATAATCATGGGTGTAACGACCCTGTTTCTCTCTCCCTCTCTCATCCTGCTTCAGTTTGGAAACTCAAAGTGAAGAGTCCTGGTTGTCTGTCTCTTAGAAGCAATAGTGGGGTTGTGATGTAGCTCACTTAAAATGAAGAACAGCCTATGCATGACGTGATGCGCTGATGCAACTGCAGACCACTGTGCAGCCGAGCCCTGGGCCAGTAGTGGGCAGCTGCCAGGGGAGAAAGCAATGGGGAGCTGCTACCGTGGGGAGCTCAGTGCAGCATCCCTCTAAACCTCCGCCTTATTTTAGTGGGGAGCACTGTCCGTGCTCAGCTGGGAGCAGTGGATTCGCAAGGGGCAGTACTCCAGGAGCGCTGCTTGGTCGGACCTGTGGCATTACCCTGGCCGGGGCTGTGTCAGACCCATGCAGGATGTGTGTGCCTCCTCTGGAGATTCACTGCTGCTGGTGGGCAGCTGCCTTGCCCTGGGGCTTGATTATTTGCATCTACTCTGCAGCGAGATGGCTTGCTTCCTGTGCAGCTCTCCTCCCTCTGTTTTCTCTCCACCCAGTTTTCTGTGTGACGCTGACCTTGTTCTTCTCTTTCTAGGCTTTAAACCTTCAAGGCAGGCTGAAATTCCTTCATGGGCAGAACAAAAGGTCTGAAGATGGGTCCGCACTCCCCCCTCAGCTTGCTCTTTTTGCCATCTCCACCCCCTTGCAGCCCCCATCCATCCTGGAGATCAGAACCAAGAACATGATCTTCAGGACAAAGCACAAGCTGGACTTCACCCCCTTGGCATGTGATGCCAAGTAAGCAGCAGAGCTGATCTGAGGGGTGATGCTGCGTGCTTCCAGTGCGCTGGTTCGTACTGTGCCTGGTGATGGCCCAGCCTGGCTCTGCCTCTGAGCTGGGTACGTTCTCACTCTCCCGCAGAGGGAAGATCGTTTTGGGCTACACTGAGGCAGAGCTGAGGATGTGCGGCACCGGCTACCAGTTCGTCCATGCTGCCGACATGCTGTACTGTGCCGAGAACCACGTCAGAAGTAAGAGGCCTTTTCCCTGGTCCCCTTGTGCCAACGTCTGAGGCTGGGACTATGGGCAGCTCGTCTGGCAGCCGTGTCGAGCCAGGCAGCTCTTTTCCCGTAGGATGCTTTGCTTTATGCCTTGCTGTGATGCTCTTGTCACTCCGCAGGGAGCTTGGGGTGGTGAGTAGTGAGGTGTATCTAGCCAGGGTGGTGTCCCCTGCATGTGCCAGCCAAGGCATCCTTCTGATGTGTCCCCACCTGCTTATCCCTGCTGGAAACGGCAGCATTGCTGGAGGCAGCCCTGCCTCAGGTGACGTGCTGACGGGCCCCAGCACGCATGCTTCCTCCTGGCAGTGATGAAAACAGGGGAGAGCGGCCTGACGGTCTTCCGCCTGCTGACAAAGGACAAGCGCTGGAAGTGGGTGCAGGCCAACGCGCGGCTCGTCTACAAGAACGGCAAGCCCGAGTACATCATTGTCACGCAGAGACCCCTTGTGTGAGTGCTGGCCAGGCTAGGCTGGGACAGACTGGCTTTTCCTATCAGTACGAGCTCTGGGATGCCCAAGCAGGGCAGGGTGTTCGATTTGTCATTGCTTCTTCTGTCTTTTAAAGGAGCAGCCATAAGATACCGTGCTCTGATGCTGTTCAGCAGCATTCCCCTCTGCGAGGCCCCCACAAGAAAGGAAGAGCGCTGAGCAATGCTCATATCCCAGCTCTGGTGCCCTGAGCACCATTCCAGGCTTGCCCTGGTGGCTGCTCTCCAGCTGCTGTGGGGACACGTGGGTGCAGGTACAGCAGGGACCTCCAGTGTGCCTGCAGTGGGGCAGCAGCCCAACACCCCTGTCCTCAGGGCGCCGCAGCGTGGAGGAGTGGTGCAAAGGCTTGGCTTCTGCCTGGCTCCACTACCCTTTGCATTTTAAGTATCCTGTTGTTTTTGCTGCTGATGTTTATTTTTATGCGTGTATATATTTAAATATATATATATACGTGCATTCGTTTGTACATAAACACGTGCATATCTGTGCGCACACGCATGTGGTCCCGTCAGTGCATGTGGGCTGGTTGTAGCAAAGGGGCTTTGGGTTTCAGGAATTGCAATTCTGCATTGCAAAAGCAGTTTACAGAGTGTGTTTGTGCACATACGAACCACAGTCTCCTCTTCCTCCCCTGCAGAGATGAAGAAGGAGGAGAGCACCTTCGAAAACGGTCCATGCATCTTCCCTTTACCTTTGCTACAGGAGAAGCGCTCTTATACCAAAGTGCTTACCCTCTCCCAGGCTTCTCTGACGCTTTCCAGAGCAAAGGGAAGAAGAGCAAGTCCAAGAAGACCTCCCATAGTAATGGAGGGTGCTCCCAGAAGGATGGCGTTGCCCCTGGTTCTTTGCTGGGTGCCGTGCTGCAGCAGGACAAGGCCGTGTACATCTCCCATCCAGCTCCTGTGCCTAACCAATCCTTCAGCAGCAGTTTCTTGGAGCACCTTGAGAACATGTCCTCACTGCGTGCACAAGGAGAGGCCTGGAGGATGGGCACTGCTTCTGTTTCCTCAAGGGAGGACAGTCTCAAAGAGAAGCTGGTGGATTTGCAGCAGGAGGACCCTCTCTTGGCCACCCTGGACTCGCTGTCAATTAACAGCAACGAGAGCTGCTCCAACAACGAGCTTTTCAGTGCGCTGGAGAGTCTGGGGCTGAATGCTGAAGACCTGGAGCTCCTGCTGCTGGATGAGAAAATGGTGATGGTCAATATGGACCCCGATCACACCCCGTCCCTGAGCCACTTCCTCACCAACAACGAGATCCTTTCCTACACCCATACCATGCTGGTGAACAAGTACGAGGGAGGCCAACAGGCCTGTCCTCTGCCAGGCGCAACCTCGAGCCCATGTGGAGGCTGTGCTATGTACGAGGCCCATGTAGAGGGCGAGACCTCTCAGTACACGTCCCAGCAAACACAGCAGCCTGGCATTGTCCCGGGCCAGGCCGCCGCTCCACTGTGGGAACAGCCCCTCCATGATGCACCAGGGCAGCCATCCCTGCTGCCACCAAAGCCGATGGAGGCCAGGGAGGAGCCATCTGGAGGCTCGCAGTGGAGGCCCGCTGGGGAGGAGGGCCTGCTCCGCTTCCTCCACCTCACGCAGGGCACCCCATGGGCCAAAGCTGCCAGCTTGCCCCTGGGAGCCCTGTACCAGCAGGAGACTCAGCAGCTGGAGGGTGACTTCCTAGGCGTGCATCCCACCCAAGAGGATGTTCTTCAGACCTTCTCCCTGCCCAGCCAGTGCCGGGGACGCGGGGCACCACCAAGTCAGCTGAAATACAAGGCTGGCTGGCACTGGCTGATGAACAGGTTGTGTGGCCACCATCCCCCCTCTTCTCCACACTTCTCTCCCACCAGCAGCAATAGCCCATGGCAGGACTATGTCTCCCCGCTCCTGACAGCCCCAGCTCAGCCTGATTTTTACGGCATCAGCCAAGACTTGGTCTCCCAGCACCAGGGCTGCTTGGGTCCAGTGCCCGGGCCTGGCGCACCAGCAGTGGACTTTAACCTGAACGGACTGTGCAGCATGGAAACCGTGGGCAGTGGGGGGTCCCAGGAGGAGGTGGTTCCGTACTCTGGGTTTTTCCCCCCTTCCTCATGCCAGCTTATTCCCGAGAAGCAGCCAAGCCCCATTCCCTCCATGTCCCCATACCCTTTCCTGAGCTCATCTGCAGAGCGCTTTGGAAGCATCGGCAGCGCGCTGGAGGCTCCCACAAATTCCTGTGCAGTGTACAGCTCCATGCTGAGCCAGGAGAGCAGACATGAGGTAAGGGCCTCTCTCTGCTCTTGAGCTCAGTGTTCTCCTTGCTGGGATTTCCTGGGGGGGTCTTAGCACAGGGAAGGCACATGCTGCCTGTTGAGCAGACAGGAATCACCTTGCTCTGCCAGTGTGTGGCTGGAAGGAAAGACTTCAGAGGCTTTTCTTTTCACCAGGAGTTGCAGAGCAAAAGATCAGAATGTGGGTTCTTCCGTTTAGAAGGCGGTTGTCTGTGGGTCTGGTTTCCATACAGAATGTTTAGTTGCCCTTTCTATGTAGGGAATAATTCCAGCCATGCACTGGTAAGCTTTGATGGCAGGTACATGTGGGATGAAGATCTGCTGTCCCCTGCTTTACAGGCACAGAGATGAGGTCAGTCAGGGGATTTCAGGTGCCTTAAATGTCCCCAGACAAGATCCACCAAAGCTCTGCTAAATTCTTTAGGTGTTCCTGTACCACAAGGTCTTTCCTTGGTGAAAGTGCCCCTTGGCCTCTGCACAACCCCTATCGAGGGCCCGTCTGGCTGCTGCTAACCCCCAGGCATCACAGGGTGAGATCTGCAGGATCCGAGCATCACAGTGCCCTTCAGGGCCGTCACCACAGGTGACTCTCCTGGGATCAGGGCCAGAGACCCAAACCAGGAGCCCATCTCTGCAGTAAAACTTCCCCAGCCTGGAGCACCACCAGGCAGGGTGAGACGTCTCGGGTGGATCTGTCCTGCCTCCCTGCTTTCCCAGCTCTGTCGGTAAAACCCTGCCAAATGCCTCAGCATTCTCTTTTCTCTCTCTTCTCCTAGCCTGACAGCAGCTGCGTGTTGCCCGGCGCTTGCATGGGACTCCCCGGAGAGGTGCCGAAGGGCAGCCCCGCTCCCTCCTGCAAGCTGCAGCCCCCTGCAGAAGTGCTGCTGGATCACCCCAACGCCTCCAGTGGCGACTTCTGTCTCTAGGAGAGCAAGACCAGACAAAGTGGGATTATGCACTGGGGAAGGAGCTGCCTTCCAGCTGCAAACAAACCTTCCCCCTACCATGCATGTCCTGTCTTTGCTCTTGATGCTTTGGCTTGGCTGTTTTTTGTGTTTTATCAACTTCCCACCGTCCTGCCCCTGCAGAGGCTCCATGTGCCAGTGCTGGTCCCCTGGAGACATCCATGGCTTGGGGAGGGAGGTGACCGCTGTGGCAGGCAGTGGGCAGGAGGGCAGTTTTCTCTGGGGCACGGTGAGGCGGGTCTGCTGGTGTGCGTAGCATCGTCCTTGTCTTGCATCATCTGAGAGTTGTGTTGGTCTTGATCAGCTGGAGGATCTCAGATTTTGGAGCACGTTGGTCACTCGCTGTCCCCAACCTCCTTGTTCTTGTATCCCCAGCAGGGTGAGTGTCTGCCCATGATGTCTGTGTACTTTACTGCGAGTCACATTTGAAATGTTTTAGCCTCTTATGGTTGCTGTTGTTTTTAAATGGCATCAGAGACTAGCTGTTGCTCTAGGAAGAGAAAGGATCACTCTCAAACAGCAGCCAGGTTGCTGTGCGCAACATGAACGCGAGATGTGGCATTCATGTGGCAAGTCCTGCGCTTTGCCAAGAAGTCAGGGAGCGAGCTCTCCACTACACCAGGCTTTGCAGTTCTACCATTAACTGAGTGCATTTCTGGCGCATTTTCCTGGGCTCTTGGAAATGCAGGCTGCTTCCGTGGCTGTCACTTGGCTCACGGTTCAGTAGTCCCTGTCTGTGCTAGGCAGCCCTCGCCTCTGAGGATGGGTGGGTTTCCGCCCTGTGCTGACGGCCAGGCAAGGCTAATGTCCTCCAGCTTCACCAAAGCTTTGCAGCTACATGCATGATCCAACAAAGATGCAAGAGTTGTGTGTACAAGAAAAGATGGGAAAGGTTTTCACCTGTGGTATTAAATTTCTTGCCATCCCAGCCAGGCACCTCTGCCAGTGGCAGCAGCCACGTTGTACGAATATTGCCTGTTTTATAAGGAAAGCTGAACCCTGACTTGCGTTCTTGTGTTGCACTGGTCCTTCCCCATAGCCAGATTTCTGTGTCCCAGGCATTCCCATTTGTTAGGGTCCAGATTAGATGTCCTATACTGAATGCCCTGGATCATGGTTTTGCTATATTGTGTGTGACATGCCCAGGTTGGATGATAACCAGTTTTTCTTCAGGCTGACTGGCTCTGACCATCTCTGCCTGTTCATTCTCAAGCATCAGGAGCAGGCTGGTGTATAAGCCATACCTTGTATCTGTGCCTAAAAAGATCGCAGATAAGTAGTGGAGCTGACTAACCTAAGGAGAAGATTTAAAAGTTACTGTACAAAAAAAAGTTTTCAGAACAATAAAGAAAATACGTGTAATGATAATTTTAAGTACCGATACAGTGATACTTTCCCACAGAGAAGAAATGCAGCCCATACATATGTATATAGTTTGAGTTGACAGATATATTTTTATGCCACTCCAGTGGAGAAAAAAAAAGTATCTTAGCTTCCCAGAGCATTCAAGCAGGATCCTGTGGAATGGGACAAATAGACTGAAAGATCAGAAATACAGTGACCCTTTAAGAAGCATGACAAAGCATCATCCCTCCTCCTGAGTGTCCAGCTTTTGTTTCGTGTTAAATTTTGATCCTTTTTCTTTCAATAAATGGTTTTGGACCTCAACCTTTGGCATCTCCCTTGCTGGCTGTTTGTCTCCATTTTGAGCACGTCAGGGTATGGCCTGCGGCAGCGTTGGAGGCCAGGTCCTGCAACAGACTACCCAGGGCTGGGGCTACACACGAGGGAAGAAGGCAGGGCTCACCACGGTGTGACTGAGCGGCTGCAGTCTGTGCAGCTGAGGTGGCTAGAAGACACCCGCTCTTGTGTGTTTTCCCCCATAAGAAGGCAGAGGTTTTCAATTGCTCCTACAAAGGAGCTTTCCCAGCTTGCACTTGCTTTTCCTTGTTTCTGGATCCCTCACATGCTCTGACAGCTTCTGTCCAGAGCAGGATTTTCTTCTGCACGGAAGTGTGCCCAGGTCATGCGGTGCTGAGATCCCAGCCTGTGGCACAAGTTGGGACCTTGGCTCAGTGCCTTTGGTGAACAGCTGGGATTTACAGGGTCAGAGAAGGGTTGCTGAGCTTCCCTGTGAGTTTGGGTTGCGATGTGGCTTGGGCACTGGGCTCTGCCTGCTTCCAGCCCTGCCTGTGAGAAGCCCTCTGCTCAAGGAGATCTGAGCTGCTGCTGGAGGATGCTCAGCCCCTGGAGAAGAAAGTGTCCTCTCTGTACGATTGCTCTTGGCTCTGCACTGCTGTCCTCTTCTGATGCTGGGGGCTGCCGTATGCAGGATGCGTAGCCTGGAAGAGCTGAAGGTGAAGCCATCATTGGGATGGTGGACCATTTCCAGCAGACAGGAGCACAGCCAGCCCACCCCCGCCCCAGCAGCACTCGCCCAGCGCTCACCATCCGAATTCCAGCTCCTGCTGTGGACGTTCCTGCAGTCCCGGGGGGCACCGGCGAGGTTCAGGGGCTTGGCAGGGCTGCACAACCGCTGCCTGTCCAGCTCATGAGCATCACCCCTTTAGCACAGGGGCATCTTCAGCCAGCTCGATGCCAGCTGGTTGTCAAGGTGGGCTGTGGTTTTGCACACCTTGGGGATGTGGGGTTTGTGGCAAACTGGGGAAACCTTAACCAACGGCCATGAGGTTTCAATAGAAAACAGAGAAGTGCAAAAGCTGAGCAAATGAATTGGCACACGTATACTGTGCACGGGATTTTCCTGCGTGAGATCCTGTCTTTACTAAATGTGTGCCCAAGGAGGAGTCTCACACTGAAGTGCTGTTAGGAGACGATGCAGAGAAACCCCTAACGAAGTTGCCTGCAGAAGCGGTGCTGCAGCCAGGGGCCGTGCACGGTGTGAAGGCGCTTGGTGCGTGGCATCTCCCTGGGGCTGAGTGTGGGGTGCGTGGGGAGCGCTGGCTCCCTCCCAGGGCTACAGGGAGATGCAGGGACCGACCTCCCAGCAAGTCCGCCTGCTGTGGGGCATGCTGGCTGGTGCTGCAATACAGCCTCCAGATACCTGGTGGGGGGGACTTCTACCTAGAGCAAGCAGGCCTCATCTGCCTCCTCTGTCCTTTGGGAATCAACAGGCACAGGGAGAGATGCGATGTGGTGGGAGGTGAGCCTCGCCAGAGAGCGGGGCTCTCGAGGAAACAAGCCAGGAGGATAAAAGCAGCTGGCGACCTGAATATTTAAATCTCGGTTTGAAGAGATGGTACCCAGGAATATAAAAATAGTCAGCTGAGTCTCTGATCTGATGATCTGAGTGTGATGATTTTAAAGGACTGGGAAAAAAAGAGCAAATATTCTGCCTGTATTTAGAAAGAACCAGGTGGGATAACTGGAGGCCAGTGGGTCAGGTGGACTTGCACGGCCTGCGGCAACTTCTCTAGAAGGGCAGTCAGTCACTGTAAAGCGAACAGGTTGCTCTTACTATTGTGTGGTCTCTATGCAAAATAAGGGTTGGGTGGATTTTTTTTTTTCTATTAAAAAAAAAAATCAGAAACAATTTTGAAATCATCTTAAAAATTTGATTGAGATAGATGTGGTTACGACAGATTTTTGCAAGAGTTTTGGTTTGTTTGTTTGTTTGTCTTTAATATCCTCCTGCATGATATTCTGATTTAAGAAGGTACCTGCAATGTGCAGGATCAGGAGCTTCCTCCAGGCTGGGAGATCTCTGTTACATACAGAGGTCTAAAATGTGAGCTTTGCTCAATTTTGGGGTAAAAGTACAAAGTTTTCTATGAGATCAGTTGTGCAGCCCTGTGTGTGTGTATGTACATATGCATACATATCCCCCTGTGTTATCTTTTCAATCTGTGAATTCGAAAAAACAGATTTTTTTTCTGAATATCAGATTTTAAAGCATTCCCACTCCCACCCAGCGTCTGCTTTTCCATAACAAAATGAAGCAGTATGGTAAGATTTCTTGAGTTTGATGGCGATGTGCTGGGAGAATTACGACTTCTACAGCTTTGTGCCCTGCTCTGCTTTTTCTCTCTCCTTCTTCCTAAGGATTGGGCCACGGATGGCACCACATGCGCTGATGGGATGGAGAAACTTCCATCTCCACGGCACTGTGCTCTACTCGCTCGTGCCATCGAGTTGTCTGCTGCTTGAAGTTGTCCCATGCTGTGTTTTTGCAGGGTCTGCTGAGCAAAAGCCGTCATCTCTGCAGTGGGAGGTGCCCTGCAGCCACTCTGCTCCCTGCCACGAGCTCCCCAAGGAGGCTGGCACATCCATAACTCATCCCCAGCCCCACACCAGCTGCTGCTCATCGTCTCCTCAGCTGTACGGCACCAGGCCAGCCCCGGGACCCCAGCTGGAGTGAAATGTCCCTCGTGAGCTGCAGCAAAGGAGCCGCTGTCTGGCATCTGGGCATCCGTGGCCTGCCCTGAGCTGCCGCGGTAGAGAAGGGCATCAGGCGCGTGTGCTGTTGCTCTCTCGTTCTCACACCTCGAGTGAGCTTTGCTTGGTAGGATGCTTTCACCCCTGAAAAGCTGGATGAGCCCAAGGAAGGTGTGAGAAAAGAAGACACAGATTCAGGGACACTTGTGTAGGTCCGGGCTTGGCTCTGTCTGGGGAAGGGGAAGATGAGCTGTGGTGCCTTCTGGCTCCAGACCTCCTTGCAGCGGGGGAAGATGTGTTCGGCTGGCCCCCCTCCATCAGTACCATGGAGGTAAAGGTCCTGCACCTGGCCACGTTACACCCTGGCCTCTCTTCCACATGCTCTGCTCTGCCTCTGTGCTCCAGGCCCACCACTGACTGTGTGATGTCATTACGGGCAGCCAAAAATGCTTGACTTTTGTGTGGATCCAAGCGAATTTACTGCTAGTTGAATTAAAGTTTGAACAGTCTGATCAAAATACAGCAAGCAGTTATTTAAGTCTGCTTACGGTGATACTTAGTGTGTGCCCAGCAACCCAGGTGCCTCGCAGACACCAACGAGATGGAGTGGGGAGATGGAGATAGAAGGTGAGGAGGGACTGAGCCTGGATGCATCCTGTGTCCTCTCAGGCAACAGCCCCTGGTTTTCCCTGGTCTGTGGGATCTGATCAATGTCTATAAATACCTGAGGGGAGGTGCAGAGAGGCCGGAGCCAGGCTCCACCCAGCGGTGCCCCATGCCAGGACCAGAGGCACTGGGCACAACCTGGAGCCAGGAGGCTCCCTCTGACCACCAGGCAGCACTTCTGTGCTGTGCGGGTGCCGCAGCCCTGGCCCAGGCTGCCCAGAGAGGTTGTGGGGTCTCCTCCTTGGGGATCTTCAAAAGCCGCCTGGACGTGGTCCTGGGCAAGGTGCTCTGGGTGGCCCTGCTGGAGCAGGGGTGGGACCTGATGGACTCAGAGGTGCCTTCCCACCTCAACCAGGCTGTGACTCCCCCACAGGTAGCAGGGAATGCAGCTGACCTGGGAGTGACAGCAAGAGTGTTGAGGTTGCGTTCTTGTCCTGCTGGGTCACTGCTTCTTCGTGAGCAAAGGGTGGGCTGTCTACCCAGCAACTTCCCCACTCCCCATTAGTGCTGCCACAGGCTTTCAGCTGGCAGGGCCAGTGAGAGGGCACTTTGCTCTCTCCAGAGGCACGGGCAGAGCTGCCAGCCTGCCCCTCCTGCCTGCTTGCTTCCCACTCAGGGCTTTTTTGTCTGCTCCTTCCATTGCCCCCACTCCCCTTTCGGTGGAGATGATGGTGGATTTCAAACTGGGCATCCTCAGGAAGAGCCCTGAGATGGGAAGGAGGCTGGTTTTGGCTCTCAGCCTGTGGGTGTGTGGCAGCCACCAGCAAACAGACCTGGGGCTCAGGACGTGCCCTTGGCTCACCCCAATCCGCAGGCAGCTGCAGCAGAGGAGCTCCGGGGCAGGGAGGCCCATCCTGAACCAGGGAAGGGGCCAGTTTAGCGCTTCTAACCACATGCAAGCAGGGGAGGAGGAGACCAAAGGGGATTTTTCGTCTGCGTCTTTCTCTTTTCCCCTCGTGCCCGCTATTTTCCCAAGCTGCAGCAAAAGGAGCCTCCCTGGCTCGAGCCACCTGGGAGTGGTAGTGCCCACTGCCGCATGCGGCCACGCAGCTGAAAGCACCCATCCCCAGGTGGCACCACGGAGGCCGGGAGCAGGCTTTTCCCACGGCCCCAAGGCAGTGGAGAGCAAGGTAAATATTTCTATAAAAGCTCAGCTTGGTGTTTGCCCACACCGCCTACGTGCACCATCCATTATACATGGGGGCTGGAGCCATGGGCAGTGGAGCAGAAAGCTTTCTTACAGTTCGTGCATTAGAGATGACGGCAGGTGTGGGAAGGTGCCATTCGTTCACGCCTGGCCCATGCCCTCCTTGCTGCCAGAGCTGTGCCAGACTCCCAGGGTAGCGAGAGGAGAGCCCAGGGCCAGTGCTGTGTCCTGGCTTGTTCTCCCATCAGGACACCGAGCAGGGAGCCTGGCAGACACAGCAGCCTGTGCTCCGTGAGGGAGCTCTGCAAAGGATGCTCCGGGCTTGGCCCGGGGTCGGTCAAGCAGCACTCCAGATGCCCAAGCCTTGTAGTGGAGGTGTGCAGCCCAGTGAGCCTCTGCAGGACCCACTGCAGCTCTGCTGCTCTTGACAGGCTCTGAGGCGATCACCCGCTTTGTCCTCAGTCTCTGCGTGCTCACCGGTTCTTCACAGGACGGTCTGGGTTGGCCGTGTCCACTGGTGCGACCTGCGCCTTGATGCAAGTGCAGCACCTGCAGGAAATCTTTTCCTGCTGCCGGTAGCTGCTGCTCTCCAGGCTCTGGAGGAGCTCTGCTGGCAGCAGGGGACCTGAGATGGTGGGTGTAAAGTTAACTAGTGTGTTCCTGGGGAACACCTGAGACCCCTTTCACTTTCATTTAAATAATTAAAAAATCAGATTAGATGAAGTATTAAATCTTGCCTAATATGCAGGCACCTCAGAACACTTGCAGTTTACATTTTATACCCAGCGCTGAGTTGAGCAGCCAGTTTTGTACATAATTTTCTGTGCCTACAATTTCCATGTATAATGGGTGTCAGATACCAACCATGTCCCCAAAGAAATACATTTGTGTATTGTTTTGATAGGTCCGAAGACTTACCAAGTGGCTAGTGACATAAAGAAGCATATCAGTCATCGTCCTGGAAGGAATGACCAGCTCACAGCTAGGAAGTACTTTTGAATAATGGGATTATTATTATTTACTATATTATCATTATCATCCGCATTTTTTAATTTTATTTTCTGGACAGGAAAGTAGGAAAGTCAGATCTGGATAGGCTGAAAGTTTTCCCGCTGGTTACGATAAATGTGTCACAAAAGGTAAGCTGGAAGCTAATGAGAAGGCCTTCTTCTATAGGAAATGTTTTCAGATCCCCTGTTATTCATACCGAAACTTACTTGATTTTTCTTGATGGGTTTTAGAAAGCTATAGTCAAAACACAGCACTGTGTTTAACCCTCACTGAAATGTTTTCTCAATCCACAGCATGTTAGTTTTCCTTTTGTATTCCTTAGCTTCTGCAAAGTTCGAGGGCACTTCAGTTTAAGGTGGAGATGAGGAACTATTTTTCCCTCTGGCATTGCAAGTAGATCGAAACCATCATTACCTACATGTTGGGGACCAGCAGTGGTGTGTTTGAGACAGGCAAGGACCCGAGCTGCGGACACATCCGTAAGCACAGACAGCAAGACAATGAAGCCAGCCTCCCCGCCTGTCTTGCTGGACACGGCCACAGCGCTTGCAGACTGGGAGGCCAGGAAGGAGGCCGAGCTGGAGTGCCCGTCCTTCTCTGGCATGGGGTCACAGAGGAGCGCTGTCTTACTCGGCTGAGTGAGCTGCTACGGGTGGTTCGCCAGGAGCGCAGGGCTTGGTTTCTGCAGACACCCCTTTTTGGGGGTGGGGGTGGGTGCAGGGGCATGCATTGTTTTTCTGATTTGTGCCCTCACAGCATCACTGAGGTCATGTCTGTCAGGTCAGCTCTCCCAAGACTTTGCAGTTTCAGGACAGAACAGAAGCTTTATGCTAAACTCTAACTAGCACCTGCCAGTGCTGGAGTTACCCATGCCAAGTTACTTCAGTGCTGTTTGCCGGCTATAACCACGTACGGCTCTCCTGGCCCCTTATCCTGACATGTGGGCAGCCTGGTGTTTTCCTGTGACTGCAGGATGCTCCTGCCTTTGCTAACAGATGTACTGCTGCTGTTACGTTGCTGGTATGTCTCCCAGATGTCTTTTCCCTGAGCAAAGAGGTGTTCCAGGGCTGTTAGTTATCCCTTCCCATGTGTGCTTTGAGCTCTGCGCAGCCCCTGCTCCTGCAGAAAGCAGAGCCAGGCAGCAAAGGACCTAGCCAACAAGCAGTGCAACATCTGCACACAAAGCGGAGGAGCTCGGAGGTGGGTTGTGCTCCACATCAGCCCTGGGGACAGAAGCGGCACAGGAGCTGTCAGCCCTGCTAATGGTGAGCGCAGCGCAACGTGTAGCGTCTTCGGAAGATCCTTGGTCTTGCTCAGATCTTGCTGCCTTCCAGCAGGGTCAGTGGGAGCAGTTATTTGAACTAACTTGCGGAGCACGACAGACACATCAGGCTGGACTCCTCCAAGGCGCTCTCCACGTTATTGTCATCCCACATGGTCCAGTTCATCCTCAAAGCGAGATCAGCTGCTTTTTGCCAGGTCAACTTTAGCTCTGAATAGTAGGAGCCTCTGCAGAAACAGGCTTTTCTCCCTTCTCCAGGGAGAAAGGAGAGGAGATCCTAGGGTTTATAGATTTGATCCTGCCATTCAAGTATTTACCTGCAGTTAATTTTGGAGTTGTTTTGCAAAGTGTCCATACGCTCGCCAGCAGCTGACGTGGGTGCTCCTCTTCCCAGTGCAGGCAGAAAAGGAGCAATTCTGGGAGCCTGGTGGGTATGGGTGCTGTGGAGGGACGGGGCAGCCTCTGGCAGACAGACAGCTGGGTGCGGAGAGGGGATCTCCAGCAGCTGCCTGCAGGCACCCCCAGCAGCACCCGGTGCCCATGGGAGAGGAGGAGGAGGGCAGCGGGAGGAGCTCATCCCTCTCTTTTCGCTCAGCAGAAACGAAGTTTCTGCAGCGAAGGAGGCTTTGAAGAAAGGCGGAAGGGAAGACAGGCAAGACCATGGCAAGCCAAACATTATACATGCTGGCTGTGCCTCTGTGGAGGTAATCTAGTAGTTATTTTAGACTCCAGCTGGGAAGCAGCTCTGATCCCAGCTTTTGCAATATCCTGTCAAACCCATGCTCCAAACCTGCTCCCGCTGGCTTTGAGTGAGGCAGACCACGTGGTGAGAAGCTGCCAGCATCAATCAAGGTGAAGGACCTTTGCGCCGCTCCGTGCTGCTGTCTGCGTGCCTGTGCCTCGCCGCCCATCTCAGGGCTTCCAGGGAGAGGCTGCGGGACCAGGGCCTCCCTGAGCTGGGCTCGCTTGGGTCCCCGGCTCATGGGAATCGCACTACGTCCTCTCCTGCTCTTGCTCCTTCTTTGTTCTTGCAGCGAAGTGCTCTGCTCTTTTGTTTTTCCCCCTGTGCTCCTCTGATAGTGCAAGGGTGTTGATCCAAACCTGAGCTGAGTGACATCTCTTTCTGCCCTGCACTCCTTCAGATCGGCTGAATCTCAGCCCTGCGCTCAGTGGAAACTCCTCAGCATCACCAAGGGAAATGTTAAACCCCTGCTAGCGCTGAGTGAGCAGTCCCAGTTCAGGGTCACACTGATATACATGCTGCTTTAGGTGTCCTTGCTTTCTCTTGGTCTTTTTTTTCCACAAAGTGAGGGTTTGAAGGCAAAAATGGTGCAATTGGATCCATGCTTCCCAAGGGTGAGGAGTTTCTTGATCCCCAAAACTATCCTGGACAACCACGGGAGCTCCTACTCATGGGAGATGTTTCTCACCAGGGTTGGCACCAAAAATAGGCAGCACTTTAGGGCTTTCTCATGCTTATGTTGCATGTGGCAGATGTCTCTGTTTGACAGGACTAGGAGGGCTCGTATAAAGATCCTGGCAGGGTCAGAAGGATCCGCACTATGAAACAGCCACATCTGGCTCTGGACAGGCTTGAAGATGGCACTAACTCCAGCTGCGGATCCCTGGTACATGACTTTCGCAGACATGACAGTATTATTATTCCCATCCTAGTGACATGTTCAGGTGTGGATATAGCAAACATTTCTTCCTTCCAACATACTGTATTGGGCTTACATGGGGAGGTTTGGGTGGCAGGGGGGCCTCTGTGCGCAGAGCCCAGGAGCTGCCCCAGGTGAGAGAAGAGCCAGCTCCAGCTGGCTCCAGAAGGGACCCGCCGCTGGC
>VXAL01009663.1:0-14216 GCA_013399475.1 Chauna torquata | reverse complement strand
GGCGCTGGGGACTGAGTGCAGCCCCCGCTCCCCTGCGCCGCTGGGGGCAGGGGCTGGGGGAGCTGGGGGCAGGCGGCTTGGGTCCGCTTTTGGGTCTCGCTGCCCCGCTCTGCGAGCAACGGGCAGCGCCTTACGGGAACCTCCCCGTGCTGAGCCTGGTTTGCCCGTGGTGGTGACCAGTGAGGGATCTCCCTGTCCTTAGCTCGGCCCTTGAGCCCTCTTCCGTCGCATTGTCTCCCCCTGTTCCTTTGAGGAGGGGAGTGGGAGAGCGGCGCTGAGCTGCCCATCAGTGTGAAACCACCCCATCAGTCTGGCTGTCATGACATGTATCTCTCTGTGTGCACTGTGTGGTGGCATCCAGATTTTTGCTGTCTCAAGTCCTGATGCTAATTTGGTATAAGAAATGATTACCTGTAAATGAAGGAGGTCATGAAGGGAGTTCATGAAGCAGCCCCAGATTGGGAGGACCATCAGAGATAGCATCTTTGCGTAAAATCCAAGGTTTTGACTCCACTGCCATGAATCTGAGCTAGCATACGGTTCACTTTTTAAATCTATGTGAACACGGGCAAAATCCAGTCCCCTCGTCTCTGTGTTTCACTGAGTTCCTTCACACCCAATATGTTCAGAGGGGTCTGGCATCACTAAGCAATGCAGACAGAGGGCATATGGGGATCTTCTCCTTGCTTTTGGCCTGTGTCCTGGAAATACATGGGAAAGGTGCTCAAAGCTGAGATCTTCCACATTCATCAGCAGCGATGACTGCTCCTTCAGCAGTATTTCTGTTCTGTCGTTAGCTCTGGAGTTAGCCACAAGCCTGCAGTGGGACTTCACAGTTGCAGATCATTTCTCCTGGGCACCCTGGCTACTTGCTTGAAGCATGCTTTTGCAACCTCACTGATTTCTCAGCAATATTCCTCAAGCAGCAAGACCAGGTTGAATCAACTGCAATGGCTGCTGGTCCTCAGACCCCACAAGAACTGAATCCTTACACCTCTTGCCCTGTTTTACCTGGATCATGTTTTGATTTGGTGGGTTTTCAGCGCTGGATCAAGTTCTTTTTGGAGTTTGGCTTTCTTCTTTATTTTTGATTTGAAAAAAGCAACAGTCAGCTGTTTTTTTCTGGGAGAAGGGATGGAAAGAAATTGGATTAAAGCAACCTTAGCTTTTCTAGCCAAGTTGTTAAAGCAAGACAAGTCTTTACATCCCTTGAAATACATTAAGTGTGGCTCTAGGGCCATTGTGGAGACTCAGCACTGTAAAAATGCAGATTTCAGGGAAAGCCTTATGCACTGTGACAATTTAAAGTACCCCTGAAGGGCGTTTGCTCAAGCAGAAGCACATTTTATTTGAACCATATTATGAATGAGACAGGAGAACAATTTTTTTTTTTTTGCTGGAGATGGGCAGTGGATCAATTAAGAAGAGCAGAGGGCACAGAGCAGCTCAATTTGCAAAAGGGCAAAGCACAGAGGAAGTGGCTACATCCTGTCAGGCTTCCAGGCTGTTCTTCTCCTTTCTGCTGAGATGGAGTTGAGATATTAGGCTTCAGGATCCGAAGTGTCTGTGGTTTGTGGCATCCCAGGATGCATGTGGAGATTTGCCTGCCCTGAGGAAGGGGCTCACCATTGTGTGGTGAGGCCACCAAGCAGCCGGCACCCTTCCAAGGGCATCGGGGGCATCCCCTTGGCTCTGCTCCTCCTCCTGGTGATCCTGGTTAGCAGGACCGGGGGCATTTCTGGGTGTGTTTTGACAGTTGCCGTGAGTCAGCTGCTGTGATTCAGGACCTGCTCTCCAGGTGGTAACAGCTCACTTTGGGCATACCATTACCTGCATGTAAACAGGGGGAAAACAAACCCTATTAATCCATGGAGAAGGAAAAAGGAATGGTGTAAGCCCTTTTTTTTTTTTTTTTGGGGGGGGGGNGGGGTGGGGTGGGGAGTGAGCTGACTGCACGGGATTTTAATTTATCTTCTTTTGGAGGGGGAAGGACCTTTCTTTTGCTAAGGTAGAAAGCAAAGTGCACAGAACTACAAAAGCCTATTTGATACCAGAAGCAGATTTTTAAATAGAAAATGGAAAGATCCAAAATCCTCCACATGAAAAAGAGGATTTTTTTTTTTTTTTAGGTCCTATCTGTGATTGGCTAGAAAAAAGCAAGATGATGGTCCTTCAGTCTAGCTGCTTAAAAATCCGTGGGTGGGTGTGCTTTTCTGCTGACTTCCGTCATGGAAGAAATGGGATCTGCACAAATTAACAACTTCATGAGTTTGAGTATGAGGGTTCCCCCGACTGCATCCTTCCAAATTTCAGGACACAATGCATCCAGCTGAGTGCTGCAAGTTAAACAGATGATGTGAATAGATGGAAAACCATTTCACCCTCCAGTGGATGGTGTGAAACCTAGGATGGCCTAGGAGCTCTTCATGGATGGGCAACAGTGCTGCTCAGTCGGGGACAGCTGACCCAAACTGACCACAGGGATATCCCACACTGTACGATGCTGTATTCAGCAACAGAAGATCAGGGGAAGGAGGAGGAAGGGAGGACGTTAGTGGTTACAGCATCTGTGTTCCCAAATGACCATTGCACTGAGGCCCTGCGTCCCAGGCAGTGCCTGGGCATCTGCCTACTGATAAGAACTAGGAATTGAGTTCCTCTGCTTGCTTTGCTTGCTGTCGTGGGTTAACCCTGGCAGGCAGCTCAGCACCACGCAGCCACACGCTCGTTCCCCCTTTGTGGGATGGGGGAGAGAATCAGAAAGGTAAAAGTGAGAAAACCCTTGCAAGGGTTTTCAAAGAGGCTGAAAAGTCCTTGACTTAGTGTAAGTGCTGCTCTGCAACAACTAAACCATCAGTGTGTTATCAGCATTATTCTCATCCTAAATCCAAAACACAGCACCATACCAGCCGCTATGAAGAAAATTAACTCTATTCCAGCTGGAACCAGGACACTTGTGCACACAGCTTTTGTTTTCCCTGTTAAACTGTTATCTTGACCCATGAGTCTTCTCACCTTCCATTTTCTCCTCACCCTGCAAGAGAGGGGAGTGAGTGAGAGTCTGGGTGGGTGGCTGACAGCTGGCTGGGGTCAACCCACCACACCCACATTCTGTGCTTGGTTTGGCGGACCTGCCTCGTCTCCCAAGGTGGGAATGTATTATTCTCCCTAGAAATGTAGTATCTGCTGCTAAGCCTGTTTGCTGCACATGAGTGAAATTCATGGTGGTTTGAGAGATGCTTTGTGTGTGCTGAGGAACTCATCTTGTTAGCAACCATAGCACTACCAGCGTAAACCAGTAAAAAACGGGGCTTTCAAACACTGTGTCAGTGAATCTGAGAGCCAGAGAAGCTGCTTTAGCTTTTATGAGCCGCTCACTTTAAGGATCCACTTCCTGGGATTCAAGCTGGCAATCTGCCTGAAGAGGCAGAGCTGTGTGGGCAACACCAGATTTGCTCTTCATTTTACCCCGGCGTTAGTCTCCCTTCTCAAGGGTAGGACTTGCTTTGGT
The DNA here is from genome assembly GCA_013399475.1 of Chauna torquata. Classification (NCBI taxonomy): domain Eukaryota; kingdom Metazoa; phylum Chordata; class Aves; order Anseriformes; family Anhimidae; genus Chauna; species Chauna torquata. The sequence continues at coordinate 10,705 of VXAL01009663.1, read as the reverse complement.
GCTCTGCTGGGACTGACCCAGAGCAATACGCACGGAGTAGACCGATGTAGGTGTCTTCTCCAGTACTCTGCGATTACAGCAGAGGCCTTCTGCTGCCTAGTATGTTGTGAGGCCTATGCTGTTGATTACAGAGTGCCTTGTGCAGATGCTAAAACTGGTTCCTTATTAGCTGCTGTGTCGTAGCCTTTGTTTTTCCTTCGTGTTTTCCTCTGATGATCTCAGAGCTGTACAAATGCAGCATATTGGCATCCCGTTTCATTTAGTGCAGTCTCTGTGTTAGCACAGCCATTCTGCTGCTCAGCCCCCTGGAGACCTCCAGAACACCTGGAGGGGTGTTTTGACCCTTGGTCTGCTATCTGTACCAGGAGATCTGTGGTCAGCAATTTCAAGTTTTTCAACCGTCTATTTAATATGTAACCTCAAAACACCTCTGCTGAGTGAGCCAGAAAAACCTTCAAAAGTAGTAAGAGAGGAACTTACTGAAAACCTTCCAGGGTCCTTGGCTTTTCCCACAAGCTTCTCCTCCATTCTGGTCCTTTACAGTGGCTAATGAAGTCAACTAGTGACAGTGTGTGCAGCAGGGAGCAGTGTTACACATGGCACATTGCTGTCACCTGGCCAGGAGGCTTAGAAAAGGGGGGGTGTTTGCCGTACAGGAAACCACTTCATACAGCTGACTTCTCCACAGATTGCCATTTCTCTGTGATGATTCTTTAAGCCTGGATTTAAAAAAAAAAAAATTAAAAAAAAAAAAAGAAGAGGAAGTAGCCCTCGTCTTTGCTTTAGTGGAGGTGGGAGACAGAAGCAGGGTCTTTTAAAAGGTAGAAGATACTCCCATTCAGAGAGAACTTGGAGCACCCCTGTGTCTGCTCAGTGGCATGATAACCAGAGCATTGCGCTGATTAAACCTTTCTTGCTATGTGTGGTTAAAAGCAGCAATCTAGGGGCTTCAGCTCAGTCCTGAAATGCAAACAGCACAGCAGCTCAAGCAACAGTCTTTTTGCTGTGTAAGTATAGTGCCTATCACTTAATGAGCCACAGCGCTTAATGAATTGTGACATGGGCAAGCCCCTTTTATCTAAACTAAACCCTGGGCAAACAGCTGCCAGAGGCAATTACAAACTCTGTTTTTTTTTCTGAATAACCTTGTAGCAGGCTGGTTGCTCTGCTTGTTTGTTTTTTTTTTTTGCAGTCCATCCTGACACACAGTGACATTAATGGCAGCGATGACAGACATTGCTCTCCAAGGATAGGAACCTTGGAAAGAGAACCCCAAGCCCACTGCTGGGCCAGTGCAGGATGCCCACGGCTGTCATGCTCCCTGCCTGGCCAGGTGCATGGGGATGCTGTGGGGAGTCTCCTTGTTGTGCTCCATATTACTCTGGCCTGTTACCTCTCTGTGCAATGCCTCTGGCTCAGTTCTGCTCGAGCACCGCAACCAGGGGGATGGGCAGTCCAACAGCCATGAGCTACCTCATTATCAGCTCCTCTGTGGTCTTAGACCCTCTCAGGGAGCATGGTGAGGTGGGTCAAAATGATGCAAAACCAGCATGAGATTCAGCCTGCTGACAGTAGAGCCGGGCCTTGCAGAGTATGGAGGGAAGGGAGAGAAAGCCACACGGAGTGGAAAATGGAGAGGAAGCTGTAGCAGGAGGGAGCTGCAGCCCATCAGTAAAATGCACGCAGCAAATACTGATCCTAATGAAACAGATGGTTTTATTGCAAAAAATGTAGCCGGAACACGGTCCTGGGCAAGCTGTTCTGGGTGGCCCCGCTTAAGCAGAGAGGTTGGACCTGATGACCTCTGGAGGTCCCTTCTGACCTCAACCATTCTGTGATTCTGTGAAAAAGAAGGCAGATGCACCCAGAGCAGAGCCAAATGGACTGGACCTTGTGGTAATTTTACAGTGGCCTGGGTGGGACTCCGAATTCTATCAACCACCTCTTTATTTTTATCACCTCCCATTGGCTAATCCCTGGGGAAAGAGCAGGGCACATCTTACAGCCCTGGAATGACCATTTCTCTCAGAGAATTAGGCCTGTGTTGCTTCCTTGCTAACCTTACAGATCCTGGGCAGCGGGACGTGTGTTGACAAGCCAGTTATCTTCTCAGACACCAGCCACACATGGGATCCACTGAGAGTTGAATCAAGCGATTTTAATTTTCTTTGTTCCTTAAACCTAATCAACAGTTAGACTTAAGTATAGGTAAAAAAAAAAAAAAAAGGCTTCATTGTGACTTTCTGATCCTTTTGCTTCCATTTGACCTGCACTTGGATATTGATGTGATTGTGTGGCTGAGGTACATTGTAATCTGCTTGGATTTTATGGGAATGAGGCATTTTGGTGCTTTTGAACCAAAGTCTGGGGGAAAGTTTGTCTGGGGGAAAGCAGGTGTGTTCTCTCTCTCACTTCTTCTTATTTGTTTATCAGGGGACATTCTGATTTCAGAGAGGGAAATGGGTTTCAAATGCAATGAATGTTCCATGAACAATTTCTTGTTTCTAGGGAAAATACTGATATTTCTGTCAAAATCAAGATTTAAAATGTTTTGTTTTTCAAAGGAAGCTGTGTTGGCTTTCCATCCAGAATTTGAAATTTACTTGTGATCTCTTCTAAATCCTGCATCCTACACATTATAGTTTGGCAAGTACAGGTGAAACTCTTTATGGGTTTTTATCCTTTCTTCATGCAGAGGTTTTTCTCCCAGCTCTAGGAAGGGTCCCAGTGCTGTTTCCGTGTTTCTCTTGTACAGTTTCCTAGAGGTCTTTTTTCTCTAGATGTGTTTGAAATCCTGAATAATGTGCCTTAGTAGTTAGAACCGAGTCCAAGTGATTTAAAGCAAAAATCTCCAGACTTATCTGCCTTTCTACAGCTGGGATGTCAGAGAGGTTAGTCACTGTGAGAAGGCTGCTCCTCCTGAGTTGTTTCCATCTTCCAGTGGAGGCATGAGGCATGGTCTATCCATGTCTACAGCTTAATGAAATCTCTCACAGACAGTGAAATTTGGGAAGGGTCTAGGAGAGCAGCACAAGAGTTTGATATGGGTTGTTTGCTTATTTTTCCCATAAACTGAATGGAATGCTTTGCCTCAGGGCTCTTTCAGGTCGCAAACCAGCCATCTCCCTGGGCTTGTAGTCAAATCTCCAGGGTTAAATGCCAGACATTTGGCTTGGCCTGAAAATCTCACTAAATGTGTCGCCCACTCTCCAGCCATCTGTTTGAAAGTCGCCACATTCTCCCTGAGGTTGTTCTGGAAGAGCCTTGAACGTTTTGGCAGACTCATGAATAAAACATGGTGCTCCATGAAGCGTAGGAGCTATTAGTCAAAGGCCTCATACAGGAAACAGGCTGCATATACCTCTGCTGGATCTTTAAGATCACAGCCAGAAGGGGTACCTTTAAGCACCACCAACGCTTGCTACGTGGGCACTTGGGAGAAATAAAACTACACAGATCAACGTGCGTTGGCCAGCACATGGCGCTGCAGTTTGAACACTGCGATCATGAATTGCTCCTGCTCTCAATGCAATCCAATGTACCAAGGGTTCCCCCCGGCAGGCAGAGGCCACAATCAATGTGCAGGGACAAATGAACTCCAGAACCAGTGGAGGACAGAAAGGTGGGGACAAGGAGACAACAAAGGCTCTTCCTGTGCTGGCCTCCAGAGCAGCACAATGGAGAGGAAAAGCAGTGAGGGTGGGGAAAAATCTAGTCATCCAGGTAACTAGATACAGCCGTGTTCCCTCAGCTGAGTTGGAGACTGGCACTCCTCACACGTAACTCAGGCACTGAAGGCCCAGGGCTGAGCCTGGGCCCACAGGCAGGGGGTGTAGAGGCCCCTGGTGGAGGGGCTGGTCAGGGCCACTAAGGCCTATTAGTGCCCTCAGGGCCCTGACAGTGATGATGAGAGGCTCCGGTCACTCCTCACCACCAGTCTGGTGTTCGCTGCCTCCAGACTCCGGTAGCTTTCGGTGAGGAGGGAGGACTGTATGACAGGAGATATAGGATGACTTGTTGGCCGGGAACAGGGAGGAGCTGGCAAGTTGTAGATGTTCAACTCAAGTTACTTCACCGGAGAAGTTATTTCTGATTTTCCAAAATCAGATCCTTTAAAAACTTTCTGAGTTGTTGTCATGGTTTTGGTTGGGATAGAGTTAACTTTCTTCCGCAATTTTCTTTCTGTCAATTTTCTTCTTTCTTCTTTTCTTCTTTCTCTAAAGGTTTGTATGATGCTGTGTTTTGGATTTAGGATGAAAATAATGCTGATAACACACTGATGGTTTAGTTGTCGCAGAGCAGCACTTATACTAAGTCAAGGACTTTTCAGCCTCTCATGCTGCCCTGCCAGCGAGGGGGCTGGCAGTGCACAAGGAGCTGGGAGGGGACACAGCCAGGACAGCTGGGCCAGACTGGCCAAGGGGACATCCCATAACATATGGTGTTGTGCTTAAGCGGTAATACTGGGGGTGAAGAAGGACAATGGGGGACATTTGGAGTGATGGTGTTTGTCTTCCCAAGAAACCACTCCGTGTGATGAGCCCTGCTTTCCTGGAAGTGGTGGCCAAGGGGAAGTAGTGAATGAATTCCTTGGTTTGCTTTGCTTGTGCTTGCTTTATGTCGTAAACTGTCCTTAACGCAAGGGTTTTCTCACTTTTACCTTTCTGATTCTCTCCCCCATCCCACAAAGGGGGAGTGAATGAGTGGCTGTGTGGTGCTGAGTTGCCTGCAGGGGTTAACCCATGACAGTTGGGCAGCCAAAATCTGAGCCGAACAAAGCCATCAGTTGCTTTGGAAAGCTGACGCCATAGTGCCTTGCCCGGGAAAATACTGCGCTCACTTTGCTGTGTGGAGGTCATAGTGAGAACAGGGCTGTGGGTCACAATGAACAGAAAATGCAGTAAAAGACGTTTCCTTATACTGCTGTTAATGCCTGGTCCTTCATGCTGATGCAGGCTTCCTCAGCTTCCTCTTGCATTACCCTTATTACTATTGCTATCAGTTATGGAAAAAAAGGAGGAGCCCAATTACATCAGGACAAAGAAGCGAAGGAGACCTCCAGGGTGCACACAGCCATTCTCACTTCTGTTTCAGGGTGACTTTAAAGAGTAGGTAGCCTTTATCCAGCTCCTGTGCCCTTCTTACAGACATGGCTGAGGAGCACCTCAAGGAGTGATCATGAGTGAAGACAGCATGTAGCCCTCTTGGAAAGAGGTGAATGACGTGAACAGTTCATAACAATCCTCTGATTTGATGTGACAGCAAAGAGCTCTAAACACTGTCTCAGAAAACCAAATATTGGCAAAATGTCTGCATCTATCTGCCCCATCCCATCCCTTCCAGCTACAGCTGAGACACGGCTGCAATTCACTGGCTGCTTTGTGTCTGGGAGAAAGATCCCTTCTCAAAACTGTCTGAAACAGATGGAAATGATCCCCAGTAACAAGCTGAAAATTAACTAAACGCCCACCTTGCTGATGGGCTTCTCTTTTGCGTGCTCGTTTCAGCAGGAGGAACACCCAAGGCTTCCTGAGCAGCCCCAGTGGGGAGGGTATGGGGCCTTCCACAGGAGCTGGCATGGTCTCCTTGAAAGAAGCCACGGCTTGTGGTAATCTTAAATGCATTGTTTGCAATGTGGTAAGGAATGTGTGTCCAAATGGACATGTACTTGAGTGGTCATCTGGCGCCCTTTGCCTCGAGTGTACTGAAATCAGCAGGTATGGTGGATAATATGTCCACAGAACGAGATCTGTCACCCTACTGATGGATGGGAACTGTGGTGACCAATGAATTGTCTCCCTGGGTGACTTCCCTGTGTGTGGGCAGCCATAAGTCAAAATGCACTGATGTCTGGGCTCTTGCAGATGGCTTTTGTGAGAAGGAACCAGTGGCAATTGTTGGTGTCTGTCAGAATACAGAAGCTGTTATTCCTTCCTGGAATTACTTTTCATGGAACTGATTATCCGCAACACAGGAATATCATGAGCTGCTGAGTGTCACGTGTCAATTAGACTCATACTGAGGTGCTTTCAAGTTTCCTTGCATTCTTTTGCTTTTCTCTTGTACTGTAGGTAAAAAAAAAAAAAGTCTCTGGTGTTTAACACTCCAGTTGCTGTGTATTTGGCTGCTACTAGCAGTTGATATCCAAACAGAATTAGACGTCTGCTGTGCAAGGGAATGTACACTCATGAACAGGGAAGTTCCCTGCTGAATAACAAGGAGAATAACTGAATAACTTAGGGGAGTGCAGAGGGTCGTGGGTTGAGATAAGGACAATTTACTAAGAAAGGGAAAAAAAACAAAAACAAAAACAAGCAATGCACAACAAAATTGCTCACCACCAGCTGACCGATGCCCAGCCAGACCCCGAGCCAGCTGCCCCAGTTTTATTGCTGAGCATAACGCCATATGTTATGGAATATCCCTTCGGCCAGTCTGGGTCAGCTGTCCTGGCTGTGTCCCCTCCCAGCCTCTTGTGCACCCCCAGCTTAGTTGCTGGCAGGGCAGCATGAGAAGCCAAAAGTCCTTGACTAAGTGTAAGCGCTGCTCTGCAACAACTAAAACATCGGTGTGTCATCAACATTACTTTATTCTAAATCCAAAACACAGCACCATACCAGCTACTATGAAGAAAAATAACTCTGTCCCAGGCGAAACCAGGACAGGTGTAAAGATGTGGTAGGGCTCAGGGACAAATGTCAGTCGCAATTCAGGGTGGAAAAATATTACAAAACTATGACTGGAGCTTCTTCTGCTTTAATTGACATATCTGCCCTCAGCCCAAACTCTTGCAAATTCCCAAACTGTTATCCCTTCCACTGCAGATAATCCTCACAGTACTGCAACCTGTCTGCAGGGACTCCTCTCCTGTCCCTCCGTCTGCTGCCTATTAACTCACTAACTCGTTTCAGGCATCTGGAGCCTGAAATAACAGCGATGCTTAAGGGGATGACCAGAGAATGTGTCCTTGGAAAAGCATCTGGACATGGGTTTTTCAAGATGCTCACCACCATCCATCCTGAGCTGTGAAGGAGCTGTAAGTGGGAAGGGTATTGGGACCTGTTAGGACATCTGGCATCACACACATGCAAGGGTCACACAAGACTTTTCTGTTACCCGCATGGGGGCCGTGAAAACAGACAGCTCCTCCATAGCTTGGACTTCTTACTCCTAGCAGAGGGACAGAGGGCTAGATGCTGCTCTGTTCCACACCGCACAGGGCACAGGGTGAATTTTGCAGGTGGGCTGGAAAGGAAATAATGGGAAATACATACCTCATACATTGTATGTATGAATACCTGCTCAATGATCAAGGTGAGCAACATCTCACCAAAGGCTCTTTGTCACCTCCTGCACCTTAAGAACATCTGACATGTCAACTGCTTGATGTGTTCATGCTGTTAAAGTATCTGGAGCCAGAAGCAGGTTTCAGGGTCCTGGGAGATTTGCTTTTGTATGCCCCAGACTTTAGAAAAGTTTAAATCTCCATTGTCAGAGTGGAAAGCACCTGTTCCTGGAGACCAAGCTGGACTTTAAATGAGTCACAGCAAACACAGAGCAGTCTCCTGCCTAGTAAGCCTTGGATTTAGAATTTAGAAGCTTGTTCACATGTTCTTAAGGTTCTTGCATGAAGGAGAAATGAAGCAAATGCACATCAAGGCTCTGGTCCCATCACAGCCTCTAATGATGGCACAGATGCAGCTGGCTTGAGGCACTAGGCTGTGGAGCTGACTCTGACCTCAACCACTGCCACCAAAGGCAGCAAAGATGACAAGCTGCACCTGAGGCTGCCATGAATGCAAAAAAAACAGTCTTCCTGAGTCAGTGAATCCACAGAAAGTAAATACAGATGTGATTAAAGCCTCCTCTGCTGGAAGGTTTGTATGCAGACCTCTGGCATTGAGGAGGCAGTGGAAGTTCTCCAGCTTTACTCAACAACTGCTTCTCATTATCACTATAATTCTTTCTGTTAGCAGAATATCAACCAAAGAAGGGAGCGTCAACAAAGCATGCTTAATGTTTGTCAGCTTAGCTGAACCTCTGCACGTTGGAAGCTGGAAACTCAGACACAAGTGAAAAGTGCATGCAGTTTTGATTTTTGGAGGAAAGGCCTGTGGGATCTGGGCGTTTTGATCCTCTCTCCTCCCTGAGGGGGGAAGATGTTAGGATCAGAGGTCCAGGAAGTTCTTATCAAAAATTAACTTGTGGATCCGTAACATTAAAAGCAACCAAATTAGACAGTTTCAGCTGGCCCCCCAGGAATGGACACTTCTCAGTCTGCCTCAGTGCTGTCCTCAGGTGATCACCAATGACACAGCAGCTGCAGCTTGTATCAGTCCTCTGGCAGCCTGCTATTAATTTCACCATACAATATATTATGCTGGACGAAGCAAAACGCCTGTTTTATGTATTGGCTTTGCTTTCAGACAAGTCAGCTATCCTTTGTAACCAGTACTAAATGGCAGAGCTGGGCTGCCTCCTCATGTCCCCTTGGGAGCTGCTGAGCAGGGCCTGCCCTGTCTGCTCCAGCAGTGCTCAGGGTTGCAGAAGCCAGCACGTCCCTCCCCAGTCCCTGCCCCGGCGAGGAGGGCTGTGCTCCCTGTGCGGGAGAGGGGCGGTGTGGGCAGAGGAGAGAGAGATCTGGGGGGCCTGTGGAGCGTTCGGGGCCAGCCCCCTCCTGCTGCTCTCATTGCCCCCTGCTCCCCCCTGGCCATGGGAAGAGCTGGGTGGGGCTGGCCCCAGCAGGAGCGGTTCCTGGGGTCCCCACAGACACGGGCTCTGAGCTTGCCTCCATTCCTCTCTTTCCCAGCCCTCCAAGGCATGACAGGTGACATCAGCCCATCGGTCTCTTCCCTAGCGACTCAAACCATCTTCGTCCTACGAGCTGCAGAGAGCATGCCGCGCTCTGTACCTGGAGTACGAGGGCTGTACTACCGGCTCTGGAGGACATGGAAGATGAGGCGCTCTACCCTGTCTTGCCTGTGCTGCTGGGGCTGCGTGCAGAGCTGATGGCAGGTACCCTGCATGCTGGGGCCACCTGAACGTGCGCAGAAGGCGGGGTGACTCCTGGCTTCTCCCTGCCCATGAGGCACCTCCAGCCCTCAGGCCCTGCCTGTCCCCTTTGCCTGCTCCCAGCTTGGTGCTCNAGCAGCAGGGCTGGAGCAGGCGGTGCTGGAAGGGGAAGGCGACGCTGGGCAGAGGAGCAGGGCTCCCCGTCTGTCCTGCCTGGAGTCCTGTGCTGGGAAAGATGGAAGAGCTCAGGCCTCGCCAGGCAGGCGACATGCTGGAGACGTTACGCGCAGCCTCAGGCGCTCCTGTCCACGTGGCACAGCGGGATGCGCATCCCTGCACGGGGACGGTTGTTCTCAGGCTGCAAAAATTCAACAAGTGTAAATGCTGGGGTCTGCACCTGGAATGGAGCAATGCCGGACACAGGTACAGACTGGGAGACGAGTGGCTGGAGAGCAGCTCGGCAGAAAGGGATCTGGGGGTGCTGGTTGACAGTAGGTGCAACATGAGCCAGCAGTGTGCCCTGGCAGCCAGGAGGGCAAACTGCCTTATTACTGCGTTAAACACAGCATAGCCGGCTGGTGAAAGAGGTGATTCTCCTGCTATATTTAGTGTTGTTGCGGCCCCACCTTGAATATTGTGTGCAATTCTGGGCTCCACAATCTAAAAAGGATATAAAGTTATTTCGATGCGTCCAGAGGAGGACAACAAAGCTGGTAAAAGGGCTGGAAGGCATGTCCTGTGAGGAGAGGCAGAGGACACCTGGGTTGTCTAGTTTGGAGAAAAGAAGGCTAAGAGGCGAACTCATTGCTCTCTACAACTTCCCGAGGAGGGGCAATGAAGAGGGAGGTTCCTAACCTCCACCATCTCATGGTTGCTGCAGCCAAGGCTGCCTAAAACTTTCATGTTCCCATGTTTCTTCATGTTCCCCAACTCGCCCCTCGTTGCTGGCTAGTACCAGGTCCAGCAGAGTGCCTCATCTCATTGGCTCCTCTATCGCTTGGAGAAGGAAGTTACCATCAAGGCAGTTCCAGTGCCTGCGAACATGAGGCTGCTCCTGTCCGTCTGTAGAGGGCCTCATTGACTTGTTCTTCCTGGTCAGGTGGCCTGTAGCAGACACGCACTCTAGTGTCACCTTTCCCTCTCCTCCCTTTAATCCTAACCCATAAACGCTCAGCCAGCTCCTCATCCATCCCAGGCAGAGCTCCAAGAGCTCCAGCTGCTCTCTCACATCAAGGGCAATGCCCCCTCCTCATCTTTCCAGCGTGTCTTTCCTAAAGAGCCTCCATTGCAACACTAATATACTATAATAACAATTTTTTGAGTGAGAGCAAAAAGGGGGGTTGTACCCCTCATAAATCAGAGAATCATAGCATCATCTAGGTAGGAAAAGACCTTCTCGATCATCAGGTCCAACCATCAGCCTACTTACCAAGTCCCATCACTAATCCATGTCCCTCAGTGCCACATCCACACCTCTCTTACATACCTCCGGGGATGGGGACTCCACCACTCCCCTGGGCAGCCTGTGCCAATGCTTGACCATCCTCTTCCTAATCTCCAATCTAAACCTCGCCTGGCACAATTTGAGAGCGTTTCTTTGCATCCTCTGTTTGCAAAAATATCGTGTATTACACCTTCGTCTCATCCTTTTCTAGTTTCTGTTTTGTGCGCGTATATGACATAGAATCACAGA
>VXAL01009661.1:66368-124683 GCA_013399475.1 Chauna torquata | reverse complement strand
CGGCGGGGACGCGGCCTCGGGCCCGGCAGGGCCGGGGATGCGGCACTGCGCCCCCCGCCGGGCCTGGCCTGGCCGCGGGCACCGAGCCGGGGCGGCCGGGGCGTTCCGTCCCCAGAAACGGCGCGGGCCACTGGGAAGCGGCGGTGTTAGGCGTGAGGCCGCGGCGGCGTCCTGTCCGCCACGGTAATTTGGTGAGCGGCGCGGGCGGAGCGGCTGGGCGGCAGTTTACGGTTACTGGGGCGCTGCGTGACAGCGGCGTGCAAGCGCACTCAGCGTCGGCCCGGCCTTCCGGGCTGCGGGTGCAGGCACGGCGAGCTCCCGGCCGCCATTCTGAAGTGCGACGACGACCCCCGTACGAAGAGCGCGTGCCGACGAGGCAGACAAAACCACCCAAACGTAACACAGGGGTAAGCTGCTGCTGGTGCTGGCTAAGGCAAAGCCTGCAAACCTGCCCGTGCGCTTCAATATTGCCGCCTACCATTCCGAAGAGTGAACAAGCAAAACTAAAAAGCTCACAGTGTTAGGTGTTCATTGATCAGACAGTTTTCAAACCAAACCAATTTTAGAGGCTATCGGGTATATTTCAAAAACTAAATAGGGGCTACACCATCTCAAATATTGCACAAGCCAACAAATAAATACACAGATGGTAAAAGACGAGCTAAGTGCAGGGGCTCCCCTGTGCTGTCACATGCCACTCATGCCTTGTAGGAACGATTCTAAAAGTTTTCCCTGTTTACCGCTGCCCACCATAACTATAGTGAAAGCTTTTTGCCTTGTGGTCCTACACATTCAATCTCCCTTCCCCGAAAATATTTTAGCAAACTAAGTTTATATGAACCCTTTTCCAGATAGTGCATTTGCAATCTCCTGCCTATTTCAGTAGAAGCAAGGTCCTTTTAGAAGGAAATATTTGTCAAAACCTATTCAAAACCCTTGTTTACATTATATATAAAAAAAGGAAAATCTAGACTGCTTTGCTAACACCATATGTTTCTTTCCAGTCACCGCATCTCAGTCCAAAACAGAGTAGACTACCCCTGGGAGACAGAGAGAAGAGGCTTCAGCATCTCCAGTTTACTCAGTACTTAAGTCTCTCAGTCAACAACAGGGCTAGCCAGGGCCAGCTGCTGCAGAGGGCTGTGTGAGGCACACTATACAAAGAGCAAACGCTTTTCCTGGGACAGCCAGCTGCCACCTGAGCGTGGTCGATTGCTTGGTTCCCCTACAGGTGGAAAGGCCATTTACTTTTTACCAGCAGTTTTACTATCTGTTCAGTCCTTGAGCTGTGATCTTAGATGGAAACACACTTTGTTCCCACTCTCCCCCCCCAGACATATTTGTGCACAGTCAACAATTTGGTCACACACAATTTTCTTCTCTGTTCCCTCCTGAGCTTTAACTTCAGTAAATTTCTCATCCTAGGCAGTGGCAATACACAGCATACGCTCATCCAGCACAACTAGAGTCTACAGCTACAAGGACTCTATACACTGAGCCGTAAGAGGCTTAAAGCAATTAAATGAAAGCAATTTGGAAGACACATTTTAGCAGCTCAGAAGGTATATCTTTGCTGATCTGCAAGAGACTTGAACGTCATGCCTACATCCCAATTGCTGACCTGCATTTTACAGTGAAGCCATTTTAGTGCTGTTTCTTTTCTCCTTGATAGGGTGATAGTTCTGCTGTGATTGCTGGTCAGTGAGATGCCTAACTAATCCAGAAAAAGCTACAGAGAGAAAGTGAGAAGGGAATGCCCGAGACTACAGCTACAACTTGGATTCTTCCCTCTTCCACAGTGCAAAAGGGATGTGAACAGAGCAAATTTTTAAAATTTCTCAGGCTCACCTGTCCCAGCTCACCTCCCCTCCAAACCAGAGCTTCAGTAGTATTTGTTTTTGTACAATAGATCAGGTCACACTGAGAAAGGATCTAAGCTGCAAATGGGAGAATGACCAAAAGACTACTTATGAACCACATTTCAGTTATTCAGATGTAAACTGTCTTGCTGGAGTACTAGCAATAAAAATCCAGTTCACAGCCATGTTATCAGGATTGTGCAAAAGTAAACGCTCTGATACAGTTCAGATAAATCCTTCCCAGAGAAGACATACTTGGTTATTGCATGCAGGGGGTGCAGAATTAAAAATTAGGCAGGGGAAGACAGAGCCCTGGGCAGCTTCAGTCCAACAGCTTTGAAAAGAAATCTTCTGCATGACACTCACATTTTGCTCTTCACCTTCTGCCTTCTTGCAGTTTTCCCCACATGCTGCATTTCTACCTTATGCTGTGCCTGGCAGATGTGGAAACAAATAAATTCCTCCTATCACATCACAGCTCCAAGCTCTGGAGCACAGCTGCAGCCAGCACTATGGAGATGGGGGACCACTGAGCAAAACCAGGGAGCGTGTGCAAACCAAAGCACACATGACAGCTGAAGGGAATCAAACTTTTGTCTTTCCTCTTATTTCTTATATCTCTGCTTCCTTCACTTATCCATGGTACCGTTTTCCTTATTTCAGCACCAAAACCTCCTTCCCTGCTTCTAATTTGACTGAATAGTGCTAGGGATTTTGTTCTGTTTCAAAAAGGGCACAGGAAGGCCGCTCCTACCTCACCATTTCCATGGCTACTGTGACCAGAGAGCAAACTGTCAGTAACAGCCTGCAGTGTCAGTTAGTGAAGAAGGCACTGAGGTCCTTTGAAAAACAAACAAAACCTCTTCATCTACAGGCCTGCAGTACAGAGCCTGCATCCCTTTCCTAGCAAAAGGAGAGGCTATGTGAACTGTACTTGGAATCATACCCTATGGGTTTTAACGTGTAGGTGACATGTAGCTTATGCCTATGCCCATGAGAGCTGCAGGGGCTTCTCCACCTTCCTTCAGTGCTGCCTGAGTCATAGTTGCCCTCTGTCATTGCTGCAGCTCCCCACGCTGGCACTGCAAGAGAATGGAGCTACAACTCTAGCACCTGCTCTGCTACAGAGCAAGGGAAGATTACATGACCAGACAGAAGCTTCACACGTCCTATGTCTCTCTCAGGGCTGGAACAGGGAATGGGCTTGAAAACCAAGTAGGCAATGCTGCTTAACGCTCTACCCTGAACACTGTCCTGCAGAATTCCCATCTGTGTCACTCATGGACAACCAGAGCCCCATACTTGTCCCCCAAGGGCCAGGATACACACAAGATTGCAAGGCCTGAAAAAAAGCCTAGCTTAATCATCCCAGCCTCTTGAGATGAGGAATCAAAATTAATTTCTGCTTTATGTGCTTTCTTCACTTGGCACACAGAGCCCAACCACGAAGCTCTCCTTAAATTTGCAAGTCCTCAGGCAGAACAAAAAAAAAGACTGGACGCAGCTGTTGCTGATTCACATTACTAGAAAGCCAGAGCAGAGCAAGCAAAGCTTAGCCCCCAGGCAGGATGCCTGCTGCAGTAGAAGCCCATATTTGTGAGGTACCCACACCTACAATTGGCGAGTTGCTACATTATTCCAGAGCATGAAGTGAAAGGTCTTCATAATGCTACAATGAACATGCATAAGAGATACAGAACAAAGCGGTGCTGCCGCTTCCTTCCCCTAATTTGAGAGGTCAGTCATGTGATTTCGAGTAACAACAACTCCCACAATGGTTTAAGTACCGCTGTTTTGACACAGCAAATCCCCTTACCAGCTGCCTTGGGAATTTTCATGGCAAATACTTCACGCCACATCTTGTTAATATCTGTCCTTTTCAGGCAGGGAAGGGGTTAAGGGAAAGGCATTTTCAAAAGTGTATGCAAAACACATTCTTAAATAAAGATTAACTTCTCATCCTTCTATGGTTTAATGATTACTGGAAGGAGATTCTACACTTTCTGGAATTTCAATACGTCTGCACCCAAAAATGTTACACCAAACAGCAGTGCATCCAGCTGATTCTGCTGTAACAAGTGTTCTTCAAACAGTCTTTCAAATGATTTTCTTTACTTTTTCAAGCATGTTTTCCAGTTTTCCTTGTATGCTGTATTGAAGGTTTTGTTGACAATGCTTATCACAATTTAGTTTCTAAAAGGACGTGTTCTTTGTTGATAAAAGGGAAACTCCGTGTTGGTGCAGGGCTGTCAAGACACACATCAGCATTCTCCTTTGCAACCATGACTTTTCCGTGAAGTCTCAAAGCACCAAAATTCTTCCAAACAAAAAAGTTGTTGAAGGCCAAGAAGTCTCAATGAAAATCATGGGTAAAGTCACCAGAGCTTTAGGGAGGAAGAAAGGGAAGAAAAAATTTGGCTCCCACTTATAAATAATTTAAGACAACCCAAAAATATCTGTACAAATACACACATACAAACAGAAAAATCTCATATTCCACAGATGTTGAGAGATTCAGCGACCTCTTGGGGGCACAGGTGGAGGATAAAAGCCTTCACAGCTTACAGGCCTATAAAAAGACAATACAAATGCATTAAAAAAAAAAAAGAGAATGGGGTTCTGGAAGAAATAGCATGCAATAACATGATATCTAATAATGCTGTATAAACATTAGTCATACAAGAAGAAAAAAGGCTATCAGTGATTTAGCAACAGAGCTGATGCCAAGGTTCTACAGCCCTGTTCCTGACCCAGTTATTTCTTCTGCTCCTCCTCTGCCATAATTCTACCATTACTGGGAAGAGATGGCATAATACTTGTTCGGAGTAAAACTTTTATAGTATAGTAGCTTTTTTCTGAAGATCAGACAGAGGGCAATAGGAGAAGAGCAAAAGCTTCAAAAATATATATATTTTTTTTAAACTACATATGAATTCCAGCTATATTCTTGCCAGAGCCAAGCCAAAACACAGAACTTACTGGTTCCACACATCAGTAATCACTGTTTCAGCAGTTGGAGTGTTTTATCATTGAATCGTTTAGGTTGGAAAAGACCTCTAAGATCACCAAGTCCAACTGTTAACCTAGCACTGCCAAGTCTACCACTCAACTATGTCCCTAAGCAGCACATCTACACGTCTTTTGAATACGTCCAGGGATGGTGACTCAACTACTTCCCTAGGCAGCCTATTTTATTAACATCTACCCTCTGGCTCCTGGACTTCATAGAATTTCAGTGGCTGGATTAAAGGGATGTTTGCAAGTTACTTAAGTTTGTGGCGGTCTGATCAAATCCATGCAACACCCCCACCCCTTCCCCAACACCTTTTGTCAGTCCAGTGCAGTTTTTACTTTGAGGACAACCATACATGTGAACAGTGTGCTTTGGAGAGATCTGAAATTTATCAAGAGAAAAAAACCTCCAAAGGAAGGACAAAAGGGGATTCCCCCTACACCACGTTTAATATGTTCTGAGAGGATCTTCTCAGGTGTATCAGGTACTCAATCTCTGCGGCATACAGGATGCTACTTGAGCTGGGTCAGCAGTCTTACTATGGCACGTGTTGTGTGCCTCAGTAGTGCTGCCGACTATTGGGTGTGCGAGAGCCACAGTAATAGCATTGCAATAGGCAGGTTACCAGCTGGAAACCAATTTCACGAAGTATTACGGATGAGAAGGAAGGATCTTACAATTACTTAGCAGCGTTTGTTTGTATATAATAGTGTGGTAGACTTTGTCGAAGAGGCATTCGCTTCCTGCCATAATTTCTACCCAGTGCTTCCATACTGATTCACTGAAAGCTTATGTTTGAGCTGTGTTCTAGCTTTACCTGCTTGCACCTCGAGGAGGCACTCTGGGAGGCCTTTCAGGCAGCGGGAGAGGCAGCCTCTCTGCCTGGTGGGCAACAGGGCTGCGGCTTCTACTTGCTTCTGTGACTTCATTGTCCTACAAAAAAAAAAAACTACGTCAGGATCCAAGTGCTTCCAAAACACTTTGCCCCTAAAGCACACATCTCCCTCAGTGTTCAAGTTGGCACACAGCTTCTGGACTGGACTACTTAGTATATGCAGATACAGGAACAATGCAATGGAGAATAAAGACAGATGTGTTATTAGTAATGTGCCTGTGTGCTGTATTTTGTGAAATAAGATTACAAACTAGGCCTGGCTACAGCTTGTGAGTCACCCTTGGTAGCGAAATTTCAAAGTGGTTGGCACTAATGGCATGGAGTGCAGTGCAGAAACATCTCAACTATGCGGACAGAAGCAGCAGAAGAGGACTTGCAGAACAGGTTACAGACCAGCAGAATTTGGCTGTTCGCTTCACAACAGAAGTGGCTACATTTTGCCATTTCTGCAAATGCATTGGCATCCCTGAGCTCTACAAAGACAAAGCCATGTATTCAAAACCAGTGGGTGTATATAGCCAAGATGAGAGCTTACCTCACTGTCCCCTTCCATCCCACTGCTGACACTCAATATGCTCCGAGTGCTGGAGCGGTTACTTGCACTACCTAGGGTTAGTAAGCAAGAGAAAAACTGTTTATTAAATCCTGGTGATTTAACTGCAAATCACTAACTCGGGACTCCTCATAACTTCATGCATACCTCTTGCACACATAGTTTAATGCTTGCTTAGATGAAATCGTTTCCACTGTTATCTTTCACATGTTCAGCATCCAAACAACTGCATTTCATACAACACACCTTTGCTTTCTTTCTAGCAGATTTCTCCCCTGTCTAGGTCCAGGCTTCTGGTTAAATACTCAACCATAACCTAACTGAAAGGTTCCAGTGCCAATATCGGACTGCAGGTCAGGTATTTTCACAAGTGTTATGCACTGAACTGTTGCATATATTTAAATTATCAGTCCCCATGTCCCTTAACTGCATAGAGGTAGACGGCTAAGGGCACTGTCACACATTAATTCCTGAAATAATTTACTGCTTGAGAGATTATCATTCCCATTAGCTGTTCATTCTTCTCATAAGAATGTCTACTCACCACAGGAATGTTTTAGTCTATTTCAGAGCTAAAACTGACACGTTTGATCAAACTACATTCAGCAACCATTTATGCAAACCCATTTAACTTGCATAGACTCAGAGTAGGGAATGCTTTTGCAGTCAGTCATGCTGTCTCTGAAGGGGACAGCAGCTCAGAAACATCTTACACTGCTATGGCTGGTTTCAGTCAAATACATAATGTTCTATAGAGTTGTGCAATACGGGGACATTAATGTTCAGAAACCTACACATTGAAATAGAGGCTAAAGATGGTTTCTCATAATATGCAGTCCCTCCTCATCTTTGGTGTGGTAACTGTCATTATCAGCTGGTACAAACAGCATTTGGTGCACTGAATACCGTGTTAGGGTCTGTTCTCTCAATCATGCCGTGGAAAACAGAGCCAAGCTGCATGCAGTGAGCTCTGCAGGCTCTTGAACATTTCTCGCACAACTGCTTATATGCAAGTTACCGGCTCAGTCAGCTGCCTCTGACACCTACTTCAGATGCGTGCCAGCTATATCTTGCCAAGAGCCACAAAGGTAAGTAACCTCACTGGGACTCAGTGTTCCTTTCAAAGGACCAAAATGATCTTAACGATTTCTGTGAAAATTGCTCACTCTGCAGACATAGTGGGAATGCAGGGATTTAATTTGCACAGATTAAACTTAATAAAAAACAAATATAATAAAAATGTCCAGAGTGTCCAAGACACTCAAGAATTCAGCAAACAATGAAAAATGCTGTCCTTTATCTATAACAATCGAGGAAATGACATGTAGAGACTGGTTCCCAGACTGAATATGGCTGCGACCTTCAGACCAGCGCACTGCCTGCTGGGAGTCACAGCAAGGGATCGTACTTTTTTTCTACAATAGCAGCTGCCATCTACATTTAAGAACTGAAGACAGGGGATACATCTTCCTTGGGAAGGCTCAAGAGAACCTTTTGCCCAGCTTTCATGTTTTCCTCCTGCAGAGACGCAGACAAGTTGTGTGCCTAAACCCCTTGATGAACCTGGAGTTGCTTTTACAGTTTTAAGAATAGTTGGCATGCAGGGTTCAGTGTGGCAGTGTCAGCACTGGGATTCAGCAACAGAAGTCTTGACCCCTGAGCTGGCTCCAGAGTCAGGCTGGGGAAATGTTTTCCATCCAGCTTTCCTGTAGAGAGGGATGACACTCAAGTTTGCTTACTTGTTGTGCTGGATGTGCTTTCTGTTTTCCAGTCTCCTCGCTTTAACTCCTTTTTTGGAGGGAAAACATTTTTCCTAGGGGCATATTCATATATGCCACATTCTGGTTTCCCCAAAGTGTTATGAGAATATCGAATGGGTACTGTAATTTCCAAATCTGGAAGGAAAAATAAGAATGAACAGCTCAGAATGGTCTATGCAAGTCTAACCTCTGTGAGACAGCTTCACACACCAAAACAAACACAATCATGTAAGGATGATCATAACTGTATATATATGAATCAAGATTCACTCCATATATGTGGGCATCCCTTTTCTCAGTCTGAGAAATTGAGAAGTAAAGCAGCTTCCCTGTGTTTTAGCCAACAGGCACACAGATGAGAGTATTAACATATCACGTAATTACAATATACAGAGACATTTCTTCCTTAAGAACTTATTTATATTGTTAGCTGCTTCATTACTAGAGAATGTCAGAATCAGACTGTTACCTGCACTTTTGCCTGATTTTTGCTTCTCCATTTGCCTCCTGGTTATGCTGTCTCGTAGCCGTTTCAGATTTTCCTAAAAACGTCACAAGATACTCTTTTCAGGGTTTTGGATAAAGGAGGATGAACAGCTTTCTGACAATACCATTAACATATTTCAGCTAACTTTGCAACCAAGCTGCAAAAAAGCCTGCTAGACCTGGCTGAAGTCCAAACCATGTCGACAGGTTTTAATCTATTCCCTTCAGAAATCCACAGAGCCTTTCAGAAGCCAAGTTTTTTCAGATGTTCATTGTGTATGTTCAGGTCAAGTTCACAGACTCACTGGTAGTTGCAGATAAGCAGCACATTCAGTTTAGAACTCCCTCTATTTTCTGTCTCCACTGTTACACTGGCACAGAAACAGGACACACGTTCAAGTAACTGCACAGTCCTTTCTGTACTAATGAACAGATAATTCTGACTGTGGGGACAGAGGAGGCTGCCGCACAGAGTGTGATGGATAACTGACAGAATTGAGGATGTTCCCACTGAAGCAAGAGGGGACACCTGAAAACATATCTGGGAACAAAGTATGGCAGCATACTGCATCTTACAGTAAGGAAAGGCCGGGGGGTTGGGGGATGACGACACGACAGAGCTTGCAAGATGTAAAAATGAGGAAATCCTTGAATAGGTGGAAAAGCAGAAGGAACAAGAGCTGCACCGCAAGGCAGGATCTGTAGCAGAGACTTTGAAAGCTGCTCATGGGATAGAGCACAGTGCACACCACTTCCTCTCTGCCACAGCGATCTGCTAGAGCCTTCTTTATTGACAGAAGAAACGATTTCCCATGACTGTTCCTGCATAGAGAGGACCCTTCCAGGGAGACTCAGGAGGAGTAAAACCTTAGCTTTGTCCTGACAGTTACCAAAACAGCATCACACACTGGCGACCAGCACCTTAAGCGCTGGGGCAGACTTTACTGCAGCACAAACAAAATGCTCCAAAAGAAGCAGGCAGTGCTTTTGAAGTGGGAGCTCCACACTGAAGTGAGAACGGAAACTTTAAAACACGACTGCTAGTTCCACCAGTCATTACATTGCTGCTGCCAACACAATGCTTTCCTCATGCAGCTGAGCCACCCAAACACTGCACTTTCACCCACGACTTTTACTCAACTTTGCCCAGCTGCAAAGAATAGGTAGTAGGAGGCAGTAGGAATGAAAGCCATCAAAGAACCTGAGGAAACATCAGCCTGTTTACAAGACAGGAGTTTGATGGCAATACACTATCTGGCAGAGTCTTCATTGATCTGAAACGGATGGGAACTGACAACCTGAATGTTCATTCACAGAAGTCCCTTACAGCAGGCAGGTGCTAGGTGAAAAGAAACGTTTAGCCAGCTGGATTTGGCCTGATTCCTAGTGTACAGATCTCCATGTTAGAAAAACTAGAAGTATTACTGCAAGACAAACAGACCTGTAAAAAAAAAAAAAAAAACTATCTGCTTGCTGCTGCACGGGAACAGTCCCTCCATGTCAGGAGAGAACTCTGCTAGCTGGGGGACTGTGTTAGGAATCTTCCTGCTCCAACCAGAAAATAAGTGTACCCACACTGAACTGCTTAGGAGTTCTTATACATAGAAACAGTTGTATTTCTTAAACAGTGGAATAAGCCTGTACCTGCTGGAACCGGAATGATTCTGATCTCTTTTTCTGGTTCAGTTGCCACTCCTTAAAGTGAAGTACAGCTTCATCAACGTTGAGTATGCCCATTTTCACTTGTTCCTGTAACGTAATCAGCTGCCGCTGACCTGGGGTTTTCATTCCAGCAAACGGATCATATATACTTGATTGAGACAGGTCCCTTACAGGCCTGACTATTGTCTCTGAAAAGAGAACACCACCAAAAATGTCATTGAACTTGTGGCACCTGTCCTCCTCACTGAATACAAACCAATTCAAGCAGCCTTGATATAGCAGAGATGCCAAAGTTAATATTACAGACAATGCTCCCCTAACCAGAAGAGTATTTTGTCCATATGCCATCCTGTTATTTGTCAGGGCTAAAGACCCATCTGAGAGGTAGCATTGTGCACTAATACATCCTAGAGATAATCTCTGTTCTTAAAAAAATATAATTTAAGTGAACAGCACAAAAGGGTCTCCTTAAAGTACTCTGCTTCCTCACCTCAAAAGTCTTTCCTCCTTCCCTCAGCAATCCATAAAACAGTGTTTCACCTTTGCAATCATAAAGCTAGACCTCCTAGATAATCTGTGTAGTGTAACTCCAGAAACTGAAAGGTGAAAACTCATTCCTGGCTCTTTGTAACTCACTTACAACATAAGGAGTACCCAGCACATGAGACAAAAGCTCAGAGGTGGTTTCTAAAACTCTGATAATGCACAGGATAAGAAGTTAAAGAATAAGGTCACAGTTTCAGAACTGTAGAGATAATGGGAAGCAGTTCACTACATGTTAAATCCCAGGAAATAATGATCAATGGGCAGCGACTACATCCAGAGGATCAGAAGTGCCACATGAATTCCATGAGGCGATGTGTGTCAAACCATAAAAAAAAGGACTCCAATGATCATTAAAATCCTGACTGATAAACTCTAGGACAGGAGATATGTACCATATGAGATAAAAGAGTACCTCTCACACTCTGTAGATATAAAAGTTTCCAGCGTCACATAAGGTTGGGTCATTTATATGGGACTATTATCCCCAATCTTACAAAATAGCGTGTTCTGTCATATACACATCTCAGTCAAATAAAGCCACCTCAGCAGATTTGCTTTTGGATTACTTGAAAGATTTTCAGCATGAACTTCTGACTTACCTTTCTTCACCTTTCCTCTAGAGACATAGAGATTCTCAGGTCTTTGAGCTTTCTGTGCAAAAACTGTAAAACAAACACTCTTTAGACACTGAACACATCTCAGGAAGACAGAAATAGCATGGATGAATATGGGAAGCATACCCAATTCTACATTGCAGTACAGCTTCTGTTAAGTCCTACTGGACTCCATTAAGTCCACTGGAGAACAGGATGAGCTGTACAATAAAACTCCCCTTCTATTGTCCTCAAAGAATTTAGCTCAGCCATCTCTAAGAGAAATTTGGAAATGCTTTCCCACAGTAATGTAATGGGGGAAAAGAGTCACCACTGAAATTACTTTCCCACACTTGACTGGAGTTCTTGTTAGCGCACTTGTGAAATATGACCTAATTTTCACAAAGTGACTAAGAAACTAAGAGGCAGTTTTCTTTAATTTCAATTAAACCCCACCTCAGAATGAGGTGTTGTCCTATACAAATCCTATTGAACCAATGATACCATTACAGAGCAGCAATTTCTCAATTTATTAGCTTGATCATGTCCTTAAAGCATCAGGATCTTTCCTATTTAGTTGGATTTGTTTATATTGGCTGGGGGCAATCTGTCATCCTACTGCTTTCATTAAGAGCAATCTCAGGCCAAGACCTCAGGATACAACATCCCCACATTTTCAGAGTAGACAGAAAATGAAAAACAGACCTGAAACTAGATTCCAAAGGTAATCCAGCTCTTACGGGCTGCGAAAGGCTCCAGAGCCAAATAAACAAAGGGTCTCAGAAACCACATGCAGATTTTCTCGATGTTTATTTGGCAACTGGAGCCTATGTCAGGGCCATTTTACAGTTGACTTGTCTACAGTTTAGGTCTTGGTACCCAACTCACTTTTGGAGATGTACAGCTCATTGTCTGGCTGTGGAGAGCTGGATTCCGGTCTTGGAACAGGAACTGGAGGTCTGCTAGCCATTTCCTGTGGAAAAGTATCTTGTTCCACTGAGTAATATAGGTCTTCACCACACTGCTGGTAAACTCCTTCCTCTGAATCCGGCACATCCATGCTACCACCTACAACAGAGTAGGGTTTGTAAGAAAAACAACCTGGCACTTCACTGAACGCTGGATCCCTCCAGATGCACTACATACCACCACATTCTTACTAAGCTGGTCATTTCTCAGGCACACATATCCAGTTTTGCAGTGAATTAACGTGCCAAAGACCTTCAAGACAGGACTTGATAAAGTCATTAATATCTAGTAGCATGCAAGCGTTTGCTACTAAGCCTGTACCATGTGTTTTGGTAGAGAAACAACAGTGGAAAATCTCATAACTGTTTTTAAGAACTAACACCAGTAATGTCCTAAGTTCCAGTTAATTAACATATCATAGCAGTTAACAAATCAAAGAGCGCGCTAGTTTCCAAAAGCTACTTATGGTTGCCTACACAGAATACTACAGGGAATTATTCTTTTGTCTGAAACAAGCAATTGCCGCCAGCTGAGAGTATATTTGACCTCAGAATAATACGTCTCAGATGGAGCTGGGTGCACGTGTCTGCACTTAAGAAGTCCCAGATACCATTACACCACCTCATCATCTCCATTCTATTCTCACTCCTAACCTCCCTGCAAAATCATGAAATGCTGCCATACCTAATTTAAAAGTTAGCTTCCCCTCTGTTTGCATGTGGGCAAATGACTGACTCAAGATCACAGAAAGAATTAGGAGTCCCTGGACTAACTGCCTCCTCTGTTATCAAGTCACAAGTAAATAACCTAATCACTGGACTTACTTTCCTTCAGTTATGCTAGTACACCTAGCTGGGTCAATGCAATAGAACTGCCAGAGCATCAGTGTTGATAGGTGAAACAGAACAAGGTGTTAAAGGACACAAACTTAATCTTGCTCTGAGTCCAGCTGGGTCTCCCATGAAAAGTGAGTCTGGATTCCATGGAACCTGGTGAGTCAGGAAAAGGGTTGGATGACCCAGTCATGTACAGGGAGGATAGTCCAAACCAGGTTTGGGAGCCAGAAGTTCTCCTTTTCCAGGCTGCTGGTTCCAACAGATGGACTTGTGAATAAAGCATCTTCATTAAAATCCATCACTAGCTTGTGCTGCTCTACTTTACACTGTCCCTGCCCATGAGGGGAACCTGCACCAGCATCAGGACACCAGAATTAATTCCTATCACAAAGATAACTACAAAGACAGCCATTCCTGAATAGACATCAGCTGTGTGTTTGCACTCATGGGTAAGCAGACACTGGAACAAGGCACTCTTATTTCTTGGTAAGAAACTAACCACATTTCTAAGTCATCTCACAAGCTTCATAGGCTGCTTTTACTGTTGCATCTCATTTGTACCCACCAAAGCAAGGCTGTCCATGTCAAATGGTGGGGACTAGCTCCTGTATTTAACAGATAAGGAGAAATCTCAAGTTTCATTTAATTGCTTTAAAAGTGTTGCTCCCCTCCTCTCCAAACAGGTCCCACCTTCTAAAAACTTGCGGAGCATCGAATCTTTTGTAGCTAGAGAAATTTCGTCTCTGGCAATTGGAGTGTCTGGCTTGGACTGAAGCATCTCTACATCTGAAAAGAAAAATCAGAAAGATGAACTTGTTGATTATGCCCTTAAACACGTGGAACAACATACTATAAAAAAACATGATAATTCTGACTGGACTTTCATTTTATGATGAAAACCAAAGACTAAACCAGACAACTGACAATACAGTTGCCTCAAAAAAGGCCCACAAGTTGCTACATTCAGTCCACTCTGAACAAATTTTTGCCAGCTACCCAACGCTTATGCTTGGAAAAGACAGATGTGACTAACATTTCTTGGTCAGAGCTTCCGACAAGGCTCCAAGCAGACACTGAGGATTAGCTATTCCTCATTGTGTGTTGGCCAGGTGAAGGCTCTGGCCTCTGTACAGTGTTCCTGTCAGGCCATACTTGGTGGAAACTTCATGACTTTCCAAAACGAGACATTATGGGCCATTTGTCCATAACATACAAAATACCGTTTGATTATTCAATAAAAGTCAAAACAGCTGGATGAGTGAACTAACTGGACTAGAAGGTGTTTAGAGGGTCAAGTGATAATTTAATACTGAAAAAAGGGTGACAGCAAACAATAAGATACTTTGTGAGGTCCTTGTTTTGCAATGAAGGATTCTGGTTTAAAACAAACAAATGGTCAACCTAACTGCAACCCTAAAACTAAGCCTGAAACACTACGATAAAAAGTTAGGTACACATGCTCCTAATGATGTTAAAAACAAAAGCGATATAAATGAATTGTTGACACATATTGTGAAATATCAATTACTATGTAAATTAGATGTTTTGGATTACCTGAGAATACAAAATAGCACTGTATGGGTTATACAAGAATACAAAATAGCATTATAAATTTGTTTTTGTTTTTGTTTGTTTTTTAATATTTGCTGACCTCTTTTTTTTCTCCCCCCCTGCAAAGCTGAGGATACTACAAGCAAATGATAACAATATGCTAGTAAGATTTTCCTTTGTTAGAATGTTTTTTTGTTGCTGTTTGGCTGTTTTGCTGGTTTTGTTTTTCATTTTGTTTGATTAAAGAATCATTATCAAAGGACCCAGCAATGGCTGCATGAATGCGCCCAACCTAGTGCCCATATAGCCACCCATATAGCCACAGCAATACTGCATGCTGCATGGACTAACCACATCAGCAGTTTTTCAGAGCTCTGCAGCTCACATCAAGTTGCATGCTGCTGGAGTTAATCTGCTCACCACTAACCTAATTTAAAGTTCACTTATGTGTCGCTGCACTACATAAGCACAGATTTGCCCTTTGAGCATGGTAAAGAATCGGCATTACAAACCTGTATTTTTCCTGCAGCGTGATTTTTCCACCTTGCAGCCAAACACAGTTATTATTTTTAACATAGCTTTTAGAAATGAGCCTGGAGAAAATACAGGCCCTGAGCAAAGACAATACTTTATGGATTGGGGGCAGAACAGAATGTAACAGGTGTGAAAAGTTCCTTTGATTCTCTACGGAGGTAGCAATATCTTCCCAGTTTTAGCTGTCCTCTACATGATTACCAGCAGAGCAACAGGATATTGCAGGTTTTGCTTTTAATCAATATATTAAATATAGTTAAATTTACGAACCAGTTAGTTTTCCTTAATAGATATAATTGCCACCTTGCTACTCTCTGGCACACAGGCCTGTCTTGCATACAAGTAAGCCCTAATATCTCACCCATGTTCCAAAATTGAAGAGAAATTCTGGACTTCTTCAATGACACCTTCTGTTCCACTCACTGCAAAACCAGGATAGTGGGACAGAAGTGACAAGAAGGCACAAACTCTGGGTATCACAGCCAGGAAAGATCCTCAGATCTTCCTGAGGCTATTGGGTAACGTTATTTCAAAGGGCTAGTGGGAAGAGGAATAAGTTGAGAGTTCCTAGATGTCAGTCTTCAGAATTTAGTAACTAAAATATATTTCTTCAAAGAGACTTTTAGTTTCCCTTTGCTGGGTTTAAGACTTCAGAAGGGAGCTCAACCAATGTGCAAACAGAGAGGTGCACAGAAGACATCATGACCTCCTGACCCTTTGCTAGAGCTAAAATAGGCATGTGCGGGCACCCTTTAGAAAGTAATCATATCCTTCCCCCTTTAAACATTTGTAAACAACAGAAATCAGGTATTCCTGCACATGAAGAAAGCTACCTCTTTACAGAGACCAGTCCCTTATTATGTAAGGCAAAGGCTTCAATGTGTTTGTACATATGACACCCCAGAAGTTTGTAAGTAGCTATATTTTGCTGTACAATTCCCTCAGTTTGCTCAAGGAAAATGAGGTTACTGTTTCTTGCATTAACTAAGGAAAAAATGAAAATCAATGAGGACAGTGTTGAAAGCTTAGTCTCGAGAATAAAAATATTGTGGGAGGGAGAAGATACACAAGGGAGTAGAATAAGGACATCACGACTACTATCTACTTTTTAGGTTTTGGAGATCTGCAAATTACAGGACAATAGATCTTATTTAGCTGAAACTCTCAAGGATAAAGGATGAAATTCACACTCTCTAGGTCTGAGTGTTCACACAGCTCATAGATATGGAAACAGCGCTAGGAGTCAGGACTTGTTTCCACCAGCCCTTTGCCACTGCCAGCAACTGAGCTTGGATAGAGAAAATAAAACCTGTTTCCCCAAGTAAAAATGGCATAATAACTAACTTCAGCCTTACAGTCGGTAAGTCAGCTTGGAAGGTAAGTAAGCACATGAGAGATGCTAGACAAAATCATAAGGGGTGGTATCATTCCATACTCTGTAGAGGATTCCTTTTGTTCCAACTAATCAGGTACTCCAGTCACTTCTGAACACACCCACACACCCACACCCACACACCAGTGTAATTTTTACATAAATCAAACAGGTTTTCAGCATTTTCCACAGTCCTTGCTCTCAGAGCCCGCCCCTCCCCCGTACCAAGCTCTAGCCTACTCAAAAATACTGTTTTGTAAAATTCAGGAGGTTCTGGTGAGAAAGAAAGAAAAAGCAAAGCACTTCATCTGATGCTGTAGTTCATACTAGCAGCTTGATATGATGGAGATAACTTCCCCTTCTTGCTATTCAGGTGCTGTTTGTTACTGTTTGAGTGACTCAGCTAAATGATATTTACCTGCAACCTGCACCAACCTAGAGCAAATTCCATTTGTACTCAAGAAAATGTTTGACATTACAGGTATTTGGAAAAAAGGTAATAAAAGGGAAGTGCTCTTCTGAAGCAGGAATGATTACAGTTGATAATAAGAAATTAAATAAGGCAATTCAATCTTATCAAAAAAAAAAAACACAAACAGCAAACAAAGTAATAGCAGGAGGTAGTAAGTTCCCACTGATTTGGTTAGGAGTACTAAATGCCCTGAGCAGTGCAGATCATAAAGACCTACCTAGGAAAAAATGCTCCCCTCCAGCAGAAGGGGAGACAGGGTACTACTATAGATGAACAAAATCTTTTCCAGTTTAATTGCATTATTTATCTCAAAACTTACAGGGACAACTAGCAACTCAAAACAGCTGTGTGCAACTCTCATGCAGCATCAGTTTAAGCAAAATTGGCCCTTGTACAGCTTCTGCACTCTCTCTGTAAATGTTTTCCCAAGACCAAATGGAAAAAAAAAGTGGGATGAAGATACAAGAACTGGCAGAACACTCTGATACCTAAGTATCTGCTACTACTTTTAAATCATTACAATGGCTCCAGTCTTGTATTACCTTGTTTTCAAATCAGTTTCTGCTAGGCAAATTGACTCAGTGGTACCAAACTTCCTTTGATCAGTCTCCAAAAAACTGGTGGAAGCACATTCTGATCACTATAAATGGGCATGCTGCCACAGTATGTCTACACTTAAAATAGCCCAGGTATTGTCCTCCATACCACAGCTATAAGCACTTACAAAAGGGCTATTCTGACCTGCAGGAAGTACCCCAGTAGGAGTTGTCTACGATTTCCTAGGGAGTTTTTCATCCCTCAAAAAAAAAAAACAGTACAAAAGCTTAAAGTTTTTATGTGTGATGGCAGTCCTAAGCCCAGCCAGCATTGCCACTAATTTCAGTGGGAGTTTGCCTCTGTGCTGGTGTTCTGAAAAATGTTGAAACTCCTTCACTTTGAGAACACCAACCTAATTGTGGAGCACTGTGCCAATTTCACCTTACCTGTTATAATACAGGTACATTTTAAGCACTGTTCAGACAAGTTGTAAATATTCATCAGGCAAGGGCTAACAGACTACATAAGAAATTTTCTGTAAAATAAGGTATTTTCTGTAAAAGACTCCTGAGTGGAAGGTGACAAAGATATGTGTGCAGGAGCAATACACTGAGAGAACTCCAGAAGAAGCAGGGAGCACTCATTTCACTTGCTGTTACAGATAAGCCATATTGAGCATCTACCCAACATTTTAAAACGGACTCATCCAGACAAGCTTTCTAGCACAGAAATCATAAATATCTACTTTGGAGGCAAGCCTGGGTTTTTACCTTTCTAGTCCTACCGACCCTGCAGAGCCTGCAGCATGTGTGCACACCAGGATAAGTTTCTGGTGCTGACCCTAGAGACCTCTACCACACTGCTGATGTGGGCTGCACTTGCAGAAGGGTCCCCTACAGGGCACTGGCCTGTTGGGCTTTCACTGCTGAGGAGGCCCAAGGAAAGCAGCCTGACTTAGACTTTGAATGCACAACTTCTCCCATCCCTAGGCAGCCATTCGTTAGCTCTCCATCTCCATGCCTGTAAGCCAAGCAGGCTGTTTCGTGTACTCCATCCAAAATGCCAGCCAAGCACCTTCCTAAGATCTGTCAGAGGAAGTGAGGGCAGGAAAACCTACATACTTCAACTATTAAACTTAGTGTAGTTTGTTTGACAGAAACAGGCAAGACGTATACATAAGCAACTCAGGTGACACACTGAGGGAGGTGGTGATCTTCAGAAGGGAAGAAGGAAGGGTCATAAAACAGTTCTTCCACCAACTGTCTGTAGGGCTGGCAAGTAGTTTTCTTAACAGCAAGCAATTCTGATCTAAATCTGAACTAACATGAGGATATTTCAGAGAGGCTTTTCAGAGTCCAGCTGAAAGGTGGTAAATTACAGAGAGTGTGTTTTGCAGGGGGTATTCTTCTCTTTTGTGGATGCATAGTTTCTGGGATGTCTAGACATGAGGAGTGAAAGAAAACAAGTTGGTCTTCATGGTTTTAAGCATGTTTTTGCACCTCTGCAGATTTAGTCTATCAACCTCTATCAGAGGTGCAGGCAGAGCTTCTGAATATCTAGAAACTCCCACCCCCATTACTGTGGACAGCAGCAGCTTTGCTCCATAGGAGTCCAACCGGACTTACTGCTTATTCTCTACCTGAAGGCACAATAATCCTGGTTTTGACAGCAACACAACTATCCCCGCAATAGCCAAACAAAACTTAACAGAGAAGTGTTTATGATTTCAGGCAGAGAACTGACAGTTTTCTAGACTGCACAACCAATAAAAATGTGTTTTATAGCATTGTTTAATCTAAAAGAGGAGAAAAGCAGCCCAGGACAGATATAGTCTACAAGCAAAAGTGTTTCAGCAGGAAAGCTTTTCTCCTGAGGCAGCATACTTAAAGCTGCAGAAACATTTGAAGTCCTTATGTGGGTACTTAAACTATAATAAGCTAGACTCTCTGCTCATCATGGGACCTGTAAAGTATACCAGTGGGATGAAGCAACACCAAGCAGACATATAAGAACAGCAAATCTGCAATTGCTTCACATAGGTACTTAACTTTATATTTGCAATCAGCCTCACTGAATATTAATAGAATAGTGAAAAAGTTAAACATCTCCATATTACCAGAATTAGCTCTACATTTTTAATCAGTAAGCAAGGTGAATTAGAATGATGATTTTTCCAGTTTTAATCTTTTTAGTATACATTTATAGATATTCACTTTCTTTTGTTCCTAAGCTGCTGAGGTAGAAGCTCGGCTCATGTTTGAAATCTTTCAGTGTTTCACAATTGTTAGTAAAATCACATCTTGGGCAGTGTTCTCTTCCACTAGCATCCATAAGTCAGTATCTCTATCTTCCTGGATCTCAGGAGGGAGAAACAGGAAACATGGTAGAAACTTCGTTCTCTTCCAAATGCTACTTCACTTGCTCAGGGTTCAGGAAGTCCTCAAAGCACTGAGGAAACAGCTCTTTATGTTGGGCCTGGCAATCATAGAAAGCCTTACAGCAATTTTATCAGCCAGCCAATGTCAAAACTGGAGCATAGTTTCCTTGTGGTGAGAGCAGAAAAACTTGCACCAGTCCTTAACTCTGAAACTGAAACAGGGCACTATTATGTGTAAGAGAGCCAGAGCAGCTGAGGCTTCTAAGCCCAGAATATCACAGTGATTATACGTACAAAGGTCTTCTGGGGCACCAGGAACAAATCCAGCCATGGATTCATAAAGCTCTTCATCGGAGCCAGGATTCAAGGAACATTTCATTAACAGGTCAGTGGAAAGATGAGCCATGGACTCATAAACAGACTCATCCTCTTCACCTTGCATCAGCTCTTCCTTAATGTGACTCTTCAGCATATCTGCAGTTTCCTGGAGAGGAAGGAGTCCAAGAAGAACAACAAAAAAAATCAGTTTGTTTAAATAAAGAATCTGGAGAATCAATGCAAACCAAAACACATCTCTCCCCCACCACTGATGGAAAAAGCCTTCCAAGAGCCTATTCCCAAAGACTATGGCTTCTTAAAGGAATTAAGTCCCCATGACGCCTGTTTGGGGCCAGCCTTCAGGATCTATGTTGTAATAGTAAGTAATGAAGGTGAAACAAGGAGGTGCTGACACATTCTGAATAGCCACTACTGTCCCTCTCCCCTCAATTTCATTTCCTACTTGATGTCTGCAAGCTCCTGGAACATGAGCAAAGTTCATTCTAAAATTACAAAGGCTTGTCAAAGGCTATTTTGAGGTAAGCGCAGCTGACCATAAGGGGGAAAGCTTGCCACATGCACTTACAAGAAAGCAAAGTTTTAGCTTTGCTGTAGATTCAGTTTCAGTTTCTTGGCAGTAACAGCAGCACGTAACACCCAGAGTGGGAGTACACAGACCACCTTTTTCTGCGAGATGAACAGGAAACCTCACAGTAGGCAGCTACTCATGTAATATGGGCAACTTTCAACTCACAGGACAGCAGAACTCTCATACATTTGCCACATGGGGGGAGAAAGGGGAAGGGCAGTGCTGATCTTTAGCAAACACCGCAAGAGAGCAAAATGAAAATCTTCATCCCAGCCTCCTTCCCAAGCTCCTACTACGTCACAAGCACTATCATCTTAACTGGTTGCAGTACTACAAGATATTCTTCTATCTACAACTGTCATCTCAAGGGCCTTCATCCACAGGACATGTGTATCAAAATTGCCTACGCATGCTTCCCTCCACAGTCAAGATAGGTCAGGCCAGTAGCTCATGCAATGCTTTAGGGAAGTGAAGAGAAACTTTTACCAAAGAGAAAGTGAAGTGAGTAAAGGGGTTTACTGGAATTTTCAGATATCCATGCTACTACTGCTACTAAATCCACAGTGCTCCTAGTCACTACCTGGCTGTGGACACACTGGTGTCGATTTCTGGGCTCTGGTACTAAGCTGCACAGATAGTTTGATGGCTAGTAAGCAGGGCCTACTCTTTACACAGCTCTGTCACTGCGCTGGTGAAGAGGGGAACATGGGAGGAACACAGTACGGCAATAAAGTTGAAAGGACTTCCTGAGCATCTCTCACTTACCCCAATGCAGAGATTTTAA
The DNA here is from genome assembly GCA_013399475.1 of Chauna torquata. Classification (NCBI taxonomy): domain Eukaryota; kingdom Metazoa; phylum Chordata; class Aves; order Anseriformes; family Anhimidae; genus Chauna; species Chauna torquata. The sequence goes on along the minus strand of VXAL01009661.1, from coordinate 102,977 downwards.
TCAGAGTTTACAGTTTCTGCAGCTTTCCTGATCTCAGGTCAGGATATGACCTTTACTTAGCTCTGATGTATAACCCTGAATTCAGCCTCATGTCAAGAAGCAAGCCCCTAGTCTAAGAACTACCTATGCCTCCTAAATAGGGCTTAAATACTATTAAAATAAGGTTGGCATACTTATTTCCCATCATTCAGAAAATTGTTATGAACACACACACACACACACACACCTTTTCAACCAAAAGCAAAGGCAAATAATCTACTCAAGAATTTGGGGTTCTGGTGCACTAAAAGCTCAACACGAGCCAGCAGCATGCACTTGCAGCCCACTGTATCCTGGGCTCATCAACAGAGGCATGGCCAGCAGGTCAAGGGAAGTGACTGTCCCCCCTCTGCTCTGCCCTCGTGAGGCCCCACTTGGAGTGCTGCATCCAAATCTGGGGCCCCCAGCACAAGAAGGATGTGGACCTGTTAGAGCAGGTCCAGGAGGGCCACGAAGATGATCAGAGGGCTGTAGCACCTCTCCTATGAGGACAGGCTGAGAGAGCTGGGGATGTTCAGCCTGGAGAAGAGAAGGCTCCAGAGAGACCTTATCGCAGCCTGTCAGTACTTAAAGGGGGCTTATAAAAAAGATGGAGAGTGACTTTTTACTTGGGCTGATAGCGACAGGACAAGGGGGAACAGTTTTAAACTAAAAGAGGGGAGATTTAGACTACATGTTAGGAGTAAGTTCTTTACTGGGAGGGTGGTGAGGCACTGGAACAGATTGCCCAGAGAAGCTGTGGATGCCCCATCCCTGGAGGTGCTCAAGGCCAGGCTGGATGGGGCGCTGGGCAACCTGATCTAGTGGGTGCCATCCCTGTCCGTGGCAGGGGGGTTTGAACTGGATGGTCTTTAAGGTCCCTTCCAACCCAAGCCATTCTGTGATTCTACGAATGTGATCTGAGCCAAGGATCTGCTTGTTACTTCGAAGCATATAGGCTGGAAACAACTCAAATGGAAAAGAAAGGACAGACCCTGTGCACGTCCAAGGACCCCACAGAAAATTGCCTGAGACGGCTGGAGTCATGTCCACATAATAATCTGGAAGAAGTCAGACTGCTGTTTTCTGGGGATGGGGTTGGCTCAAAGGAGAATTAAATTGTGGATTGGGCTCCCACAGCAAGAACAAGTGGGGAACAGACAGCTATACTAACACAGGCAGAAATGCATTCCAAGTGGAACAAAGATCAGCTGTGAATAAGCTAATAATCAGACTGTATTAAGACTAATCAGGGTACCTCATACTGTACCTTCCCAAATATATTCTGTACCCATACTACTCGCTAAAGTAAGTGGGATGAAGGGGCTATAGTTTTACCAAGGTCAGGGATTAGAAGAGTATATCAGGCAGCACGTGCCTGCAGAAACATCATTAAATGGATGAATGATAAGGCAACCCAGCACAGCAGGCTCTGCTTCCACCTTATTTATTCTGTGCAAAGGCCCCAAGGACTTCCCTGGCTCCAGAGATGAAGCCACCCCTCCAGCACAGAAGCTTTCATGGTAGCTGGATGTCTGCCTTCTACACCCTACCACACCACTTTGCACCTCAGCACTCCTGGCGCTGACAGTGTTGTGGGAGCAACCATGGTGCCACTGACCAAACCTGCTGAAAGGACAGTGAAGGATTGCTGCTTTTACCACATATTCATCAATGAATTGTCGGAGGTCCTTAAAGCCATGCTTTTCTGCTATTGTGTTTGGATAGTGGCCATATTTGTTGGCTACACTATAGGCCTGCAGTGCTCCAGGGCATGTCAGCAGCAAAGCAGTGAGGTTCTTCAGCCCGTATCTTGCAGAAAAGTGAAGCAGTGTTGGCAACTCCTCATCCCTCTGATCTGTGAGAACAGAAGCCTGTTAGAATCTAAATTTCTCTCTAGCAGCAGCAGCAACAGTAGATGAGAAACAAACTTCCTAGCAAACACACAGACCAAAGCAGGTTTGAAAGCCCTGAAAACTACATAGACCTTTTCAAAACGGAGCTAGCTCTGCACAAGTGAACTGTCTGAGGTATCTAGCACATCTCCAGGTTTGAATACTTTGACCTTTAATGGGGAATCTGGCACTGTGCTAGCCAAATGTATGTAGAATCATAGGTTTGGAAGAACCTCTTAGATCATCATTCCATTAAGTTCCAGCTGCTGTGAGGCAACCACGTTGTGGTGCCACACTGATCCAACTGCCAAGTGCCCACTGTGCACCTTAGAACAGACTCATGGGGTTGGGGGAAAAGTACTGGGCTGAGGAGAAATGCCACATGGGACTGTGAGAAAAAGTGAGAAAATAAGGGAGACATTTTGCGGGGGCATCATCTTTTCACTTTGGTTGTGGTTGAAGCTGTCTACACAGCTGCATCTGTCACACTGCAAGAAAGTGAGACAGATACGTAATAAAGGGTCATACAACCAAACTGCAATCCTCCTTCTATATGCATCATCTGAAATTTAGCTTCCTGGCTGAGATTCAAGACTTTTGAGACAGCCTGTGCAGGTACCATGCACTGCAGTGTTAAGGCGCTCCAAGGTAAAACAACTGATACTGATGAAGTTTAAAAAGAAAAAGATCTTTCAACTTACTTGTCATCATATCATCTTCTTCCAGCTGGTTGATTCCAAACAGGTGTAAGCCACTGGCTGGAATGTTCTTCTTCAGTGACTCAGTCAATAATTTGTCCAGTGCTTCTATGCTGTATGGCACGATTTTAAAAGCCTAGAGATAGACGGAAAGTGATTTTGCTTGGGGAAGTCTGGAGATTCATTTAAGACGAGACTTATATGGTGATGTAGTAAGTTTTATTTATTTAGCGTATATCAGAAAAAAAGTAGGCATAAACACTATAGGTGGCAATGTTTAGATTAAGCAAGTAAAGTGAAGAGAACTTCTTGGTCCAGAAACAGAGTATCATTAATCTAAACAGATGAGAACTATACACTCCACTTCAAGACAGAGCACAAGGAGAAAGTCACTCATGTAACTGGATGCACAGAAGACTTACTTCCTTGATGGGTATAATCTCACTTTTGAAACTGTTCCAATGAAGTGTCACTCATGCTTTAAGTATGAGTTAGTCAATTTTGAATTGCCCTGGTGCACACCCTGGCTTTTGGGATGGTTCTTAGTCAAAGACTGTGAAACATGCCTATTCCTCAAGTAGCAGCACAGCCCAGTACCAACTGCTCCTTAGCTTGAATTAAAAAGAAAGTGAAAGACAGTCTCCTCTGCCCCAGGTATGCTGGTGATCAACACTGCTCTGTAGGCTTCTGCTATACAGCTAATCAGGGACATACAGGCAGGAAACAAAGACAACAGACCTGGAGAACCTGCTTGCACAAGCTTTACCCCTACAATAGGGTTCAGATTCCCTAACTGTACAAAACATGATATGAGAACTGAGGACTGGCTTTAAAAAAGTGCTAAGAATAAACAAGTACTTTTATTTTACTCTACTTCACTCAGCTAGTTTTAATCTTTGCTACCTTTTCACATCTTTTTCCAGAAACAACCCTTTGGTACAAATTTCTAAACAAACATTTCTTTGTGGTACTTTCTGTTGTATCAAGTTCTGTCATCCTAATCTTTTCAAATGAAGGTCTAAATGTGGGTGTTGATTGAATGCATTTTCTGTTAGTTGGATAGCCTGAATCACCTTAGCTACCTATTTGCTCCAGATACAGAAAAAGTACCTGTGCTTTTGCAAAAGGGGATGTTAGAGCTATGTGAAAGTCCCTAAAATACTTCGTGTTTCTTCATTGCAGAAGAGCTACCTTGTGGCAATCACTTTTGCTTATGCCCACCTATCTACTCTCTGAGAAGAGTTGGTTTCTAAAGCAGCTGTTTTCTAGAGTCGTTACCTGGCACATGAACTGTACTGGGTTGGCTGCATTAGCCAACAGACTGCTGATTTCCTCCATGTCGGTATGATAGGTGATGCTCGTTTCTCCCACCATCAAGTCCCCTGAATATATCTGCAGAGGCACTGTCCCAGAGGTTAAATCTTTTAAAGGAAAGAGAAGAAATCACCAATAAGAACAAAGAATGGGAACGAGTCTTCACCAAATGCCCTGAGGACAGGAGTTTGGAGATACTGCCAGCTGGATACCGTAACAGTTTCTGTTGTATAGAATTCATGAAAAGTCATGAAAAAGAAAGAAGGAGATGTTGTTGGTCTAAATACCAGGTAAGGAAGTACTTTAGAACTGCCTTCTTCATAGGCACATCAATGCATATCACCTGTAACCTGCTAGATTATCTGCTAACACTAGTCTGGACCATCAACGTTGACAGTCCTCCACCTCAAATTACAGAACCTCACACTTCTCCACTCCTGGCTTTTTCTGGAGCAGTCTCCAAACCATGCCATTAAACATGAGAGCTGCGGAAGAAGGGAAGAGGAACCAGAGAAGTCACTAGGGATTTTGCATCCCCTCAGCTTAGAAGAATTTCAGCTTTGCAAGTTTATCCAGGCACAGGATTTCTCTCTGGAGCTTATTGCTATTTTACCTAGTGTGTACTAATAGGTCTGAGCTTTCTCTCTGAAACACAAGTATTTTGAATCCCACTGAAATTAACCTTTCCCTGTATATATGCCTGGCTGTAACAACTAAGGAAACAATGAAATAGTTACCGTCACACCTGAAAGGATTTCAAAATTTATTTCTGTTAGAAACTGCAGAGCTAACATGTACACTCCACCAATGTGGAGGTCAGACTTATAATCCAAAGTGCAAATTAGTTTTCATGTCCATGTTTGGATCACAAGTCTTGATTTAGGACAGATTAAGTTGAACATTTTTATGTGGTCAAGGTCACCTTCATTAAACCCACCCACTTGACTGACTTCATGGGAGTTGCTATAGTGACTGTTAGCGTCTATTCCCAGACCTAATACACTGACTCTTCAAGAGGACAGACCAAAGTAGATTAAATAAAATAATCCTGGGAAACTACTATCAGTCTGTAAGGATCAGAAATCTTGCCCCTAAAGTTTAGTGAACTTAAAAGTTTAGACAGCCTAAGCTTTTGTAAATGTAAATATCTAGAGTGACAGAACATATCTGAATTAAAAGGCAAGCTAGGATAAACAGCTTCAGCTTTAATCACACAGAAATCATCACACATTAAACATGTACTGTTATAATCACGCAAATATTTACCTGCACTTATCTTCTCTTGGTGCCTGTAAATACTAACGAGGTGGTAATACTACTGCATAGTTAAGTTCAAAGTGCTTTAGAGGCTGTAATCTGCCCTCAAAACTCCCACTAAGGTGTTTCCACATTGCAGCCCTGCCACTGCTGCAGGGAAAACGGAGACTCCAAGCAGCAGTCTCCTCAGTTCCACACCACAAAAGTATCACAGATGAAAATGCAAGTTCAAGATTTCCTGGCCTCAGTGTTTCCCACATCGCTATCTCTAACCCTTACACCTCTGACACTTTTCAGGACAGGCAGGTTGGGATAGAATGGAAGCAATGAGGCGTGGGGATGTGCAAAATCAAGTCTCATCCCAGCTTACTTGGAGCCTCCACAGAGACTGTGTACTCATTCTCCATCTCAGCCAGCACACGCACAGATGATGCATTCTCTGGAGAGAACTCAACTTCAGTTTTCACTTTGCCATCTAGTTTACATTTCATGATAATATAAACAGTGGTCTGCACCTAAAAGAGAAAAAGAATTAGAACATGTAGGTTCACGATATAAGAACACTTAAAGTCCCTTTTCCAGGGATTTTGTTGTTATTGCAACTAACACAAATTAACATCTGTCATTTCCACAGTCCTGAATGGTTTTCAGTAACATCATCCAATCATTGAGTAAGTGGACAGGTGGTTTCTGTTACAGCTTGCACCAGCACCAATACAGACATTAAGCAGACAAAAACTCTTGACACTATAAACTGATCTAGTTTCAACCATAGCAGCCTCTTCCCTCAAGCAGCACAGCCCCATTCTGAACAGAAACAAAGGAAGAAACTTAAAATTAAAATGAACATATTCTGGAGATGAAAGGACTTGCAGCAACTTTATCCAATTATTTTTATCTACCTGTGTACTACGTGTCTCTAGCCAGAGCTTTGTTTAAAAAGCAAAAATGTCAGGTTTGCAAAATTATCACTGGCCCTGCTTTTAACAGTTATTGCATTAGCTAAATCTTACATCTTATTACATTTGAAGTCTTTCATTGTGGTCTGAGACTTGTCTAACATCTAGTTATGTGAATTATGAAGGCAAATTTCTGGACCACATCCTCAGTTCTAAAAACCAGGAGATCTCCTGGGTCATGCAGCCCAGCAGCAACAGAAAACGCAAATGATCAAACAATCGAAGATGGAAGAGAGTCATCTTCCACAACTCTATCATATAACAAGTTAAAGACCTCCTTCCTAGCTGCTCCTTACCATGCTGTAGTTAAGGTATTTATCCTTAACTCAAAACACTAACAAGCCATGGCAAAGCAGTTTTTAACCTATCTCAACATTATTGTAAAGAATATTTTATTAATATCACAGAACAGTTTGGGTTGGATAGGACCTTAAAGATCAACTAGTCCTGCCCCTGCCCCCTGCCCCCTCCAGCCATGGGCAGGGGCACCTCCCACTAGATCAGGTTGTTCAAAGCCCAAACCAACCTGGCCTTGAACACCTCCAGGGATGAGGCACATCTATTACTATGGCTGCCACCAGTCACCCAGTTGTGGTGGCCACAGCCACCAGTACTGGAGAAATTGCTCCAGCAAGGAAGCAAAAATACCAAGATATTCAGCCAAGTCTTGGAAACACATGAAGTAAATGCACTAACAGATGCCCAGTAAATACAAGGGGACACAGCACTCTTCCCACCAACAAGCAAATAGAACTGATACAAAAAATTCCAGATAGACACAGTCTTCTGTGTCAAGTCAACAACTCTGTAAAAGGTGAAAGCAATCCAGCAGTCTGCTGACTTCGCCAAATGCCCTTGCTGTGACCAAGTCACAAGCCACACCCACCAAAGAGGGAACAAAACGTTTGGGTAAGGACACTTGCTAGAATGTCTGTTCCTTCCTGTCAGCCCTCCCTCTTCCTGGACAGAATGCTATTCCAGGCCAAGAGCAAATTACGTCTATGGTACAAAGCACATATTCAGAAACTACCAAATAATCCAGCACTAAACATCCATGACTCTTGCTGCAGGCTCAGATGTACTACAAATCCAGCATGCTGCAAGGTACACACACTGCAAAATAAATCTGTCTACCTGACTACAGGACTTGCAGCTTCACTCTTACCGTGCTGAGCTCCTGCCAAGGCAGAAGTGAAGTTCTAATAGCCATTTGCAAGCTTGTTACTCCCTCTCCTCCTTTTCTGCCATGGGACCACGTACTGTTTACTTCTGGTCTAATTTCAGGGTATGGCCAACAGTATTTCAGAGTTTCTTTGCAAAGTCACCAGACAGACTGTTGCTACCAAATTTGAGCTACTATGTTTCATTTTTTCAAGTTTCTCTGTACAGCATGAAGGTCAGGCTCTAAGTAAAAGCAGAGGTTCCCCGAATCACATTATTGCTTTAACTGGTGCTTTAAGAAGAGTACAAGTTCCCATGAGTTGGCAAAACTGATATGGATAAGGGAAAAAAATAATCCAGTGCTTCATTTCAGTGCACTGGAGCACCAGTCTGCCCCTGGCAGAGGAAGAAATAATGTAAAGCAACAGTCACACAGCAGTGAAGCTTTGCTAACCTGTTAGCTGAAGTTTCCTCTGACAATCAGTCCCTCCTACACTAGTGCCTCACATCTCATTGCAATTATGCAACGAAAGCCGAGCCATGCTGACTGAAAAGTACATTGCAGAGTAGGTAAAGCCAGTGGTGCCACACACTTCTCTCCTGGTGCATGGCATTTCATTTTTTTTCCTCCATCTGAGAGGATGCTAGACTAAGAAATACTATTTTTCAGACAGGAAGCCATGATCCAAGCTCTTTGGAGTCACTTGTAGAACGTGCACCAGAACTGCCACATTAGACTGTATCCAGGCTCTGGAGTTAATTGGTTCTTTACCACCACCTTACTCCACTTACTACCCCTAAATCTCAGCTGAACAGAAGACAGGGAGTCAAGAGTGTGAACTTGCCTCACAGCACACAAAACAAGTGGCTGTGTTACTGAGACTACCCATCAATAAGTGACATTGCAGCCTAGGTGACACCGGGTACTGCGTGTTACCAAGCTATTTCTGGGCCTAGGGAACTGAGCCCATAAAACAGAGACATTGAGGACAGGGGCCTGAGAGGGAAGGGGACAGAAATGGAATTAGTGACTACTTCCCAGGCCTGTAAAGCCGTCCATGACAGAGTAGCATCATGCATTGCACCAGCACATAACAAGAACACAGCCCAAGGAGTGGCCATACGGTACCCCACAGCGTATGCGGTTAGGCTGCACCACCAGATGGTCCCCAGTACTCTTGGATGATCCATGCTCTTCATTCATGGCAAGTTTGCAGGAGTAAACTGGATTCTTCTCGTCTTCTGTTTCTGTATCAGTCACAGAGTCACAGCCTGAGTCTAAAATAAAGCATATAGAGTCCCATTACATCATTTCCATTTGCTGAAAATGCATGGACATATACACATCAGTCCTAAGAAAAAGCCAAAAGGTGGTATGGAACTTGCTACGCTTCTCAGATTAATGTTTAGAAAAGGGGATCTAGTTGAAGAAAGGGAAACTACAGAGTTTCCTCATTTATTCCCTTAAGTGGACTGCTGGGGAACATTCAGAAAAGTGCTGGAGTAGCACTGAACATGCTAACAAAACAAAAAACAAAGCCACTCTCTGCTGAGGTGAATATTCCCTTTCTCACATTAGACAGGAAAATCAGTATGTCAGTGTCTCATAAGAACGATCAGCAAACGGACTCATCTGACTCCAGCTGCGCTCTGAGTACACTGTAGAATGGGCAACAGCCTTTAAAGAGCTCCCCTCCTACAGCAAATGAAGACAACCTACTTTTCTTTCATTTCAGCAGTATCTTCCATTTTCTGGATCCTGCTTATGCTGCTTGCTCTGATGCCCGAGTTCACTATTATGTCTCAAAAATATAATATGAGGCAGTAGACTGAAGGAATCCTGCTCCTCAAGCAACAAGTATAAGCTCCTGCATCTATACAAGAGTGAACTTCAAACACACCAGAGCCTTTGCATGGAAGAATCACAGCACTCTACCCAAACAGACCCAAGAGAAGCAAACACGTAACCCTGCAATGTGCATGTACAAAACAATGTTCTCACTCCTGCTTCAGTAACAGCATATATATTTTTATTGATGGAAGAGCAAACAAATTGAATGGAGAACACTAGCGCAAAAAAAAAAGCTTGCAAGAATTAAGATAGACAAGAGTTCTCCTACCCCTGCCAGAAAACAGTTTTCCCAGCTACAGAAAGGAAACAGACAAGTTTGTATCTACCTAGTAGAAAGATTTTTTAATCTAGTTTCTGCCTCTTAATTCACACCTTCCCCTCCCCTCCCCCATTTCCTAAAACATGGGGTGAAAGTCACTGACTGCCCCTTGTCGGAAGACTAGCATGAATTCTAAAAGTTATCTCCCATAGCCAAAAATTTCCATTCAAACCTTGGAAAACTGTGGAGCAGTACAATATTTAAGACAATATTTTGGAAGTTATTTTTATTTACTACTTACTGTAAGACACATCTATAAGGACCAGTACAAATCATTTACTAGACAAATTCTCAGATTCAGACTGGCAGTTTTTATATCAGTAAGACATTTTCTGTTTAGAATGCTCAGTCCTGATGTGAAAGACTTGAGAGCATCTGCACTGCCTAACCTGTGGCATCCTTACAGTGAAGCTGCCAACACCCCAGGTTTTACCCAGACCCCACCACTGCCACCACCCTCAACCTCCAAGCATATCAAGTTTCCAAAAATGAAGACAGCCAAAATTTGTTAAAGCAGGCTTCTATTAGGACCCCAGATCCTGCTAGTTTCCAACAGCGAACAAAGAAGTCAGAAATTTAAATCTGGACTTCTTCATTATTATAATAACTCAAGATTGAAGCTTAGGATATTGGAAATTCTTTGTCACACAATTTTATCTTAACGTATTTTCTATACATTTGAACAGATTTTTATGAATTACGCAGATGCAACTGTGCTTTCAGGAGACTAGTTTTAAGTCACAAAAATTTAGCAAATTATTCAGCTCAAGGCTTGGTCACAAGGAGTGGCACACACTTAACTTCAAGCTTGTGAATCACTCCACCTAGCAAGTAAGTACTCACAGGTATACAACCACATGGTTGCTTTAATGTTTGCTGTAGAAAGAGTAGAGGCAAAAACCTGCAGCTCTGAAGTTCAAGTAAAGCTTCACTACCAATATCAGTATTTCCTAAACTTAGAACAGTACATGTAAATACGGCACAGATTTTAAAACTGCACCAATGCAAATTTGCAGATTTGACCAAGAAGTAACTACTTTGACACAAGGCTATGTACTGAAGGTCTTCTGGATTTTCAGACCATGGCACTAAGTATTAGAGAAAATGGACTGAGGTTTTAAATTCCTTAACTCGACATTTTAATTGATACTGTCCAAAATTACCAGCCGCAAGGGCCAGACTCCAGTTTTGGTAACCCTTGTTCTGGGAAAAGGTGGATGGCTCCCATCTGGGAGTGCCAGGCTGCCCAGTTGCACAGGCAGAAATTAAAGCACTAGTCCCACATCCTTCCCTTACATGATAGCTGTCACTTCAGGTGTTTGGCATATGCAGAGCAAAACAGCATATACTTTTAGGAGGAAAAGAGGCAACTGTTACTAGAATTGAGTCTCTAATCTCATAGTTATTTCCAATATGACTAAATCAGAAAGACTAAGCTCACCACAGATAACAGAACCAACAATAACCAAACTACAGCAAAATGTTAATATTCCTGAGCCATAAGCACAAGCTGCCACTTGCCAGGATCCTGAGCCTACCTGCAGCATCCCCCACTCCTTAATACAGAGCCATCAGTGTGGTAATTTGTACCTCATTTGCCCAACATATGATCCATTCCAGAGGAAATAAAACCTACAGCTGTGGAACTCAGCTACAACACCTACAATAAGCAAGGATAAGAGAGGAGCAAGGATAGAACAAGTCTCCAGGTCTCTGCTTTACTGACATTATTTAACACTGGTAACAAATCAGCAGATAAAGGACAACTACAGGAGTTTGTGCTTGAGCTTTTAAAGAAATTCTGGCATTGCTAGATCCCGTCTTGCACTTCTGCTTTCCCGTAACCGAGCTGAGTGCCCGGAGGTCATATGTAAGAACAGAGCTATTGGGTAATACAGGAAGAAGCAAGCACTGTTAATCAGTAATTGGATTAACAGCTGATGGAACAGGTGCTGGAGTTTCGGGTATGAATTATTCATCTGGTTTTTTCATGCAGAAAATTCTGAAATTGTAATACCAACTTTCCCAATAAGCAGTGAAGTGATGCCATGGTTGTCTTGCAAGTTCCATTCACACACAGTTTTGCGAACACGCAAGCATCAGAAGAGGCAGCCATCCCAGTACATTCAATAATATCCACGCTCTAAAGTGACGTGTTGTTAGATCAGGCCTCCCACTCACTCAGATACTTCACTAACAACAACCCATTTGCATGTAACAATTCAGCAATTATATTTTGTAATGGTAGCCAGGTCAGACGGGCCATCACTGAGGAGATCAACAAACACATTAGAAAGTTATAGGAATACCTGAATTGAGCTTCTCCATGAGCAGCTGCTGTAGGCCAACAGCTCGTGGTCATAAATAGTTCTGCCTTCACTGGAAGCCCTTTCTATTCCCCTTTAAATGAAGGCTACCTCAGGCCACGCCTGGCAGTCTCTGCAATACTCATGAGAATAGCAGCTAGGGGAGGAAATGCGGTCCAAGAAACCCAACCACATTTCCCTTCGAAGAGCATGCCCCCCACCAGGAAGTATCAGCAGCTGAGCTGCAGAGCGCAGCCCCACGCAGGCCCCTCCTGTCCATCCTGCCCAGCTTGCCATGCAGCTGCCTTGCTGGGCTGCCACAACTCACCCCCGGGAAAACCCCCGGGAAACACAGGCACAGCCGTGTGCTTCACGAGCCATTTAGCAGCTCTAGAAACCAGTATGAAGCAGCCAGTTATTTTGATATTTTGCTGTACAGAGTACGCAGCCCGCTCTGTCATCCATTTCCTCCTGGTGAAGCTGTGACTGTCTATGTGGAGCTGACAGCTGTGGTTTCTCAGAAGTCAGCCCTGACACCACAGGACACATGAATGCTTGGATGGAGACAGCAGTCTGCCCCGGCCACTTTGTCCTCCAGATATTAATGCAAATAGCATGACCAAGCAACAGCTTGTCCCTACAGGTTCTGAACGTGTAGACTACCCCCTCACCAGCATCTGTGAACACTTCCCACCTCATCCATCAACCAGCCCACCAGCAGAGGCGACTAGTTTTCACAAGGCCTCAGACTTTCACCTCAGTATACCCAGAGAAAGACGGAAGACCCTCGAAGAGAGCTCCTGCTATCTCCCAAGACTTGCAGCTGGCCAGCCTCCTCTTCCAAATGTTAAGAAGGACATTAAGACTCCCTAAGTAAGTCCAGCTGCATTTGCAAGAAGCAGGCAAAGTACTGATAAAGAAGTCAGAATAGCAGGGAAAGTTATCTTTTATCATGCTAACCTCAAGGCCCCTGCTTTCCTAAAAAGATACACGCTCAGGCAGTATCTTGTGATAACCTCTCAAACTGAGTTATACTGGAGCAACATTTCCCTTTTCAACAGAGTAGAGAGAAGCATGTGGAAAAGCAGCAGGTCAGAAGAAAAAAGAACACAGGAAATAAGACTTTGTAAAACTGCCTTTACATAACAAATGATGTATGGAGCATCTCCCCCTTCTCTCCAAACACCACCCCAAGCAGCTTGTTCTCCAAATCTACAAGTATAGCACCTAAAAACAGATCCTCTGTTCTACAAAGAAAGTGGTCACATTTTATTTGTAGTTTTAGTTCCAACCCTCCATCAAGGAAACAAGCTGTAATTTACTACGCCAAGATTTGCCTGAGCAAGTGTGTGCCCCCACACGTGCACATCTCTTAGGGAAGTTGTTTTCTTACTAAGAACACAACAGCATTATTCAGAGACCTGTTAAAAGGACCAGTGCTTCAGCAAACGGTGAGAAGCCAAAAGGTACAGTTGTGTTTACTTTTGTAACCTACTAAGACAATATAAACCTTTAACGCTCAAAAACATACATTACTCCGCAGTTCCTCTATAAAGCACATCTCATTTTAACTTCAAGGAACAGTTTTCCTTTATTATATTTTAAAGCTACAAACATGAAACTGAGAGGAGAAAATGTCTTTGCAGCAGAGTGCAAGAAGCTTTCATGACCTTCATTAATGTTTAACCCAAGTGAATGAATCTGTTCACTTTTCCTGTCTCAGTGTTCCCAAATGCTGCTCCCAGGTTATTTTTTAATTTCATCTTTGAAATGAACAAGTATTTGGAGAAAGCTGAGTCACCAAAAGTTATTCACAATGCCAAAGGCAATTCCATGTTACTCCTGTAAATGCTGGAAGGTAGGGATGAGAAAGTGACCAGTAAATACCGTACTTGGGTTGCACAGGAGTGGACAGGACACAGAAGAGAAAGCAAGAAGAAAAATACCAGACTAGAAAACAGTAAAAAAATAAAAGCCTCAAGCAGTTTGGGAATCAGTAGAGAACAGGAAGATAACCCGTGGGATCAAAGGACCTTCTGTGGGAGTATTCCAGTTTAGGGACAAACGTCAGCAGTAACTTCCAGTTGGCTGTTTGGGCTAGGCTCAGTTTTTAATTATTCACCAATATATATAGCACTAATTAGAAAATTGTGGGTTTACATTATGGTCCTGACCTTGATCCCATTGTACTGTAGGCACAAAGCCCATTGCTTCCCCCTTCCAAACACCACAGTCAAATCTCAAGTCCAGATGGACAAAGGCATGAGGCTTCCCGGCACTTATTAGTACATCAGATACCTGAGACTGACAAAGCACTGTCAACAGCAAAGCAACTGTGATCAGACTGAAGCAAATAACCATTGCACCTCACATGACATTCCCTGACATGCAGAAACACGGGTCTGAATCCTAGATAGGAATTCCTTCCTGCACTAGCAACAGATGGAAATGGGAACTGTATTAACATGCTGCTGCAATTCTTGTCATGGATCCAGTGCCTCAGAAGTAACAGCTGAGAAACTGCCTACCACACATCATCCGCCTCAGCAGTGCTCCTCAGCCTCCTCTGCCCCAACTGCAGATGACTACAGGAAGGGCTCTTCTAGCTCAGATCAGGATCAGCGGTCTGCAGCTCCCTCTTCCTCAGTAGCTCAGGAAGGTACACTCTTGGTCTGTAATGCTGCAGGTTGCACAAAACACTGTCCACCAAGATCTAAGCACAGTGAAGTTTCACAGAAGCTCAACTGCCCCAGGATGACAAGATAGTACTAAGTAAGCCTACCACAGACTAAACAGCAAATTGTAATTCATGATTGTCTGCAAAGCATTGTCTTTTTCAAACTTACAGCTCTTGTTGACTCACTAGCAGCCCTTGAGCTAAGAGCAGGACCTTTACTGTGAAGGACTGAATGGATCTGAGATAACAGTGACTCTTACAGCTGCAACATGCAAGACCTCAGGGAATGCACACAGTCTGAATGCAGCAAGGGTTTCCTTCCAATCCCAGTAACAGAAAGACACTCCCCCAGTATAGACCCTTCAAAATATTTTTTGGAGATAGTGTGCAAAATTCCACTCCTAGAAACCTGAAGTGACTTTTCACAGTTGCAGAGAAGAAATGTTGTCTCCTATTGCCCAATAAAGCACGAGTAAAAACACTGCCCCATAGCACTGTTACTTGTCCAGAAAAGATTGTTTTGGCCCATATGTCTGTCTACCTCACTTCAGAGTAAATATGGCTTAGCAAGTCTGCTAAGCTGCAAAAATCATCTATGCACTTGTCTGGAGGACAGATGTTCACAACAGAAAAAGCTATAGCAGTTTAAAATACAATTGCACCCATCACAGCCCTCCTCCTCACTCCTGCTTCCCCTTCTTGTCTTTACTTTCACAAGAGGCTGTGGCCCACGCAGCAGAGCCAGTGGAAAAGAACATGTGTTTGGCTGCGTCAGTGAAACGCAAGACCAGGATCTTTGCTTGAGCAGCTGACAACTGGGGGTTTAAGCTAAGTTGCCAGCCCCTGAACTTCACGATGAGGAGGAACTTGTATATATTTCATTCATAGCTACTGCAAAGACAGTAACTGCCAGCTCGGGGTGAAACGCACAGTCCTTCTTACAACACACAAGATACGCCCGCTATAGCTTATCTGACCATGTCTGCCTTGAGCTAAAGGCATGCCTGGCTATGACAGTTCAGAAATCACAAGGCAACTCACTATAATTCTTTGAGATCTTAGTTAGCCTTAGGGTCTCACAGGCATAGTGTTCAATTTGTTACAGGATTAAGTGCATAAACCTAAAGAACTAACTGGGATGCAGGGGAACAGGGCAGAGACCTCTTCTGAGGAAGATGCAGGGTTCTGGCCACCCAGACAACAGACACTATGAACCAGACCAAAATCCAACAAAAAGGGCCTGGGATAGTTCACTTGGAACACCTGTGCCAGGAGGAGACAACATGTACTGAGGAAGCGTATGCATGGCTGAGGATTTTGTGAGGACACTGAAATCTCATTACATCAGTCACTGACTCAAGTCAGTGTTCCTGAGCAACCACATGTGAGAAACAAGAAAATTAAACTTGCCGAGTAATTATCCTTGCTTCAATTTAATCACTGCATAACACACACAACAGAAAAAAATGTCCACATAAGAGTCCACAAAGCTGAAATTCCACCTCAGAGAGCTGGGTAGCCGCTTTGGAAATATCCCCGCAGGAGAACACCACTTGAGTGGGCTTAAATCTACTGAAGCTACTTGTAGTACCATACTCTCAGACTACTACCGAAAGAGTAGTCCTGCCCCCTCTCTCTTCTCCATGCAGCCTCTCTTGGAATACCACCCATGCAGTCCTACGCCACACCAAATCACCCAGCTAGTTAGTCAGATCAAATGTGGGAATGACTCTTGTTTTTGCAGCAGACCGTGCTAAGGTCATCCTACAACACTGATGGAACCTTCCCCTGAGAAGCTCAAGACCCACTGGTATTCTCAAGCCATTTTTGAAAAACGTGTCCAAAGTTTTCTGTGGTAATGATGAATCCATCAGAATCCTACAGAGTGCAAACCCAGAAGCAAGACAACTGTTCAACCTGAAGTCTGCCCCACACATCTCTTCAGACCTGCTCTGTAAAGCATCTTTGTTTTGACCACAAACTTCTGCAAAGATTTTGCAGAAATGACTTCAGCTGTTTTAAACTTTGAAGAAGCCATCAGCAATGGTCACTGGGCTCTTATTTTAAGCATATGTTTTAAAGCCTTGCAGTTCACATTGGCGGATATTTAAAATTAGCCTTAGTCACCGCCTTAAAGCAACCCATTGGGAGATAATTAAAAATACAGACTACAGAGAAATATGGTTTGGCATATTTGCAATGTGCATGAAGTTTATTATAGCCTGATGCTTCCTAAGCACACCAGTTTCTGTACTTCACAAGTTCTGGGCTATCATTTCATTGCTTCAGTCTAGAAAGCTAGTACACACCTATGCTAGCACTGCTTGAATCTCATGCTGTCATGGAAGACAAGCAGTGAAGTATTGCTTTGAATGTGCATAAACTGGGAGCTTATGAAGCTCCTTCATGACAAACAACATACCCATCATGCAGCTGGGAAGGCTGTTTCAACTGCTTGATCCTGTTTTCTACAGATGGATAAGGACATTCATGCATTTCTGTCAACATCTCTTGGGGGCTTAGTTAAGGTTTCTGGTTGCTTTAGCCAGCTCTCTGAAATATCTGTTTCCAGCATCAGTCATTTATAGCTATGCTAGCATCTGCAAGGAAGGGCACAGTAACAGTATGCTCTCTCAACCTTAACTCCTGTGCAACAATGTCACAGTTTCCTCTCCTTGACAGGCGCTGAGAACCAGCCAGGGTGCAGCGCTCCCACATAATGAAGCGGACTCTTATTACCCCCAGAGGGCTGACTAATATATCACCTGTTCCTCTTCAAAGAGCAGAGTCAAAGAAGCGTATCTTCTATTTCAACACAATACAACAGAGAAAAACACAGTTTTAAGAATTCACTTAATTTTGTCCCTCCGAAGAGGAAAAAAGGATCAAGGGAGGGAGGGAGGACTGCAGTACAACAGATAATCGTGTTAGCTGCTGTCTCCAAGGCCACTCCAATAGGCTGGCAGAAATAAATATTGGATGGAATCCTCTGTGACAGGACTACTCAGAACAAGTTCCTTCACAGAGCACTTACAGCCAGAAGTGAATAGCAAGTGGTCTCCAGCTTCACATCTCTGTCCCTTTAGACATGTACTTTGACTCCTGTCCCATCCTATCTCCAGCTTGTTTCCTTTAGTGCACTTCAGACATCCAAAAAGCCTCTGAAGACATAAGCAGAGATTACAAACTTGGCACAGACATCCACATCCAATCTGCAGTTTCTAGGACCTCCTAAGTGCCAAAATGGATCTTGCAGAGAACAACTATTGCGTGCTTAGGACTGGAAGCTCTTTTAGGCACCACGCGAGGATGAGGGACCACTGTAAGAGATCAGCTGCGGAGGAAGATGCAATGGTAGGATCTCATACAGAAAAGCAACGAGACTCCAGTAGAGTTTTAAAGGAACACTGCAGTTAAATCTGCAGGAACTGGAGTCTGCGCACAAGTTGGAGCCTCTGAGATACAGCAGTAGCTCTCTAGCAATATAACTGGTCCCACAGCACCATTTTCTGTAGGGCCAAAGATTAAGGAGGTAGTTTCATAGTGGCACTGATGTGACAGATGGCTTCACGATCCTTCCCTAAGATGATGACCAATGGCGATTAACTCACAGATCTCTTTTTGGCTGCTTTATATCTAGGATTTGTCCTTTAAGGGGGTCACAAAACTTCCCCATGAAATACTTGGCCCTATCATGCCTCTTCCTACCAGGATTCCTTTCCGCAGCCAGCATTCCTAGATGTGAGGCTCAATGGCTGTGCCTTATGAAACATAGCAAGCGGCACAGGAAAAAGTTGCTACAGCAACTGGGTCTTACGCTGCCTCCACGTGCAATGGCAAGCTACATAAGCACTGGAAATCACAGTACACAACTTCGTCTAGGATGTCTTTCCCCATAGAATGGGAATGGACCTGTGGAAAGGGAGGGAGGTTGCAATTCCCAGTTTATAGCATCCCCTTGCCTACTGCCTTACCTGCAAGTCTCAGTGTGAGGCTGCCAGAGGGGTCCTGAGTGAAGCACTACTGGCCAGAAGCAGATGCAGCACAACAGGTACAACGGTTGCTGCTGTCAGAGGAATAGTTACCAACTCCATTTTACAGTAGAGAATATCCACAATTCACTGAATTGTAATAGGCACCTGAGATAAAACCACCACTGTCCTAGGCTAAAGCGTGCAGCTCTGTAACTGGCTAGTGGCATTTGTGGTTTCTAGTGAAAAGTTACCCTTGAAAGTATTCAACGTGAGTTAATATTTTTAAGGGAGGAGTTAAAGGGGGGTGGGATGAGAAGGGAAAGTATGTTCAAATTTATCCACAAAAGCCACAGATTGTTCTTCTAGGTCATGGTATTTGCTTTGTCATTCCTCCAGACATCTGAGGTACAAGGGTAAGATGTCAGGTAACACCAGATTTCACTGTGCTTGCCATGAAATAGATACAAGGTAAAGCAGATTGCAACTGCATCCAGGCCTAACACGGAGCTTGTCCAGGCAATCAAAGGAATGACACTGACACTCTTCTACAGAGAGACTATTGGTCAATGAGCTACTCCAGAAAAAAATGCCTTTGGGAAGAAATCAAGACACATATCAAGTATGAATTTATGTATCACCACTAGACAGATCATATAGCATTACCACCAGAAGTAATGGGAAGGCAGAGCAGTTCCTGTCAGACTTAAAAATTCATTGTGAATTTAAGGCTCTAGCCCTAAATGGTAGCGATGAGCAAAAGTTAACAATCTAGTAATCACAGAAGCGTCAGGCTGAAAGGAGTCTCCCCTGTAAAACTACTTCAACCCTATGGGTTGGGATGCACTTGAGAATATCTAATGCATCTGTCCAACCTGACCTCAAACCCTGAGTAGCCTATTCCAAGGTTACTTTACTTTTATAGCTTGAGTGCAGCACAGGACTACAAAGACTATTAAGGGACTGTAGCATCTTTCATACAAAGAGAAGCTATAAGAACTGGGACTCCCCAGCCTGGAGAAGGCTGGGTGTGGGTGTGTTGGGGGCGTGAATCTCATCACTGTGTCATGGGAGGGAACGAAACAGAAGGAGCCAGACTTTTCTGAGTACTGTCCATTGATGGGTCTATGGCACAGGAAATACCATCTGAACACAAGAAAACACTTTTTTTAATACCATAAAGCTGGTCAAACACTGGAACAGGTTGCCAGAGAGGTTGTAAAGTCTCCTGCAGTGATATTCAAAACCTGACTTCACCTGGTCCTGGGCAACCTGCTTTATCAGACTATGCTTGAACATGAAGGTTGGACTAGATCTTAAGAGGTCCCTTCCAACCTCAACAATTCTGTGATATGTTCTCAAGTTTCATTCATGGTTTCACCAGCACAAGAGAAGAAACCCAGGAAACTAATTCAATTTCTTGTCACGTACAGGAGGGAGAATGATAACAGCTTGTGTGGTTTCTGTTATACCATTTCCCTCCCAAGAGATAAATTAGGACATTTAGAGCATCTCCTTTTCTTCCCTGTAACACCAAGCCACAAGTCCTTTGGCAGACAAACAGTTTCTGTGAGTTAGGTTTTTCATAGCCCTAACAAAGGGGCAACTAGCCCACATCCGAAAAAGTTCCTGTTACATGACCACAAGCTGAAAATATCACAAGCTTCTTCACCCCACAATTCTGACTGACACAGATAGGGTTCCAGCTCTGAGAATCCATTCTTCGCATCTCCTTCCAGGTATATCATACATTCCTTGTTGTGTTACCAAAGCTCACTGCCATGGTCTCTGGCATCTCTCGATAAGTCCCTCACTGTGTGGAGTAACATTCCAGCTCTTCCGGATCTAATGGGCTTCAGCAAAAATTTTCATCTTCCTCCTAGCTGCCCACTGTCCTTCATATTCACCACACACTTCCTGACACCCACTTCTGATCCTCCTGTTTTGCAAGAAGTTTGCTAGTACTGACCTTTCTTTCTTGTCCACCTCATTGCATCAGAACTCTGCTCTGTGAAGGCTGCACTTGTCCATCAACAGCATGGTTCACAACTGCTGTTACAGCCAGTTATCACCTTAATAATCTCAGGCAGCTGTTAACTTCCCTGGGGTTTTTACCTGCAAGAGTTTGCTCAGGTACAGAAAGTTTAAAGCCACTGATTAATTAGTAAACATTTTGGAAACATGGACTTGGAAAGCAGGACATTTAAAAAATTTTAAGACAAAGGTAGGGGCTGAAATAAACTAGATAAAACTAAATGTGCATAATAAAAAAAACAGATGTCAGCTGAGTTATGTGAACAAAGGAGGAAGAGAAAGATCATTGACTCCAACCATGAGGCACAGATTCCCAACTGGTGCTTGCCTCAGCTGCTCAATGCACACAGTACAGCATGGTGTGGTATCACAAGCCAGACAAGATGGCTTAAGTAGTAGGCTGGTCGCTGCACCGTGGCTGGTGATTACACCCTGCCAGAACCAAGCTGGCTTGTACGGTGCCATCCTGAGCAGATTCATGCCCTTAGCATAGTTAGTGCACAGCCTGAAAAACTTTCCCACAAACAAGACTGCTTGCAGACAGAAACCTTCATGGTCTCTGCAGCTTGCCACAACTGAGAAACTAAAGTAAAAACTGCCCTGTCTACAAGACAGCAAAAGTCAGCATCAGCACACAGTTTATTCTCAGCAAGGTTAGATGAATGCTTCCTCATTTCTGACTTTGTACAAAACTAATAAAAATTAAAATAGCTTTCACTGTGTGATGTCTGCGGGTGGCATGTTCCCATGATGCACTAAACAAACCACAGCCTAACAGCTGCACTAGAGGCAACAGCATAGCCTGAACAGGGCCAGTGTACAGGCTCTGGAGAGGTATTTCTCCCCACTGTGCTGTGCGTCAAATGCTCCACTTACTCAGGATTGAGCTATTACGAAGCTGAATTCAGTCCTTTTTGCATTAGTCTTGGATTTTCACTGTGTGCCGACATTGCTGTTAGAAGTGCTGGTGAACGCCTGTGGAAAGAAGTACTTCAAGAGGAAGACACCCAGACATGTCATTTCAAACATGGTCATAAACTTTCTTTGCTAAGTGCTGTAGGAATTAAGAGATGCCTTTCTTGGGAAAAGTTCAGTCTCCTGTAGAGAATGGACTTAACTGAGACCTCCTAAGAGCTCCTAACTTCAAAGCCTTCATCTAAAATCTTAACAATGAAGTACTGAGAGCAGAGCACAGGCTGTGTTTCTCTACGGGAGAGGTCAGCTATCACAAACACTCTCACTTTAAGTCTCTTATGCTGGAGTTGGCTACAGCCAAACTATAAGGCAGATGCTAATTTTTTAGTACCAGACAAGAAGAGTTTTCACAGTTTCACCCAAAAAGGGATCTATGTACACCTGGGGCATCTTCTCTTCAGAAGAAGCATCAAGAGCATTTGCATTTGAGGCCATTCACAAAACTCTGTCTGTAGAATCACAGGATGGCAGCGATCACCCAGTCCCTTTTTCCTCACTGTGGCAGAATCAGGTACATTCATCCAAATGCTTTTGCCATGAAATCAGCCTATCTTAAGTAGGTTCTTCCTTTACAAGAGTCAGTGACAGGGGACTGCTTGCCTTGGCAAATGCTCTGAGTGCATGATGAAACTGCTTGACATCGCCCAACTTGTGTGCAGCTGACAGCTCATATTAGGTAGAGCTTCTGTAATAGTAAGAGAAGTCCAGAAACTCTGACTCTTCGTGTACCAAACTACTTGGAAAATGCTACAGGAAGACTCCATAGCAAGTGAGAGTTTGTTTTTAATCTCATCTTTCTCATAGCCAAATATTTTCCAGATATACTAAAGCCAGTATAAAATCTACGCAGAAAATAAGCTCATTAGTTATGTAGAAACAACAACAAAAATCCAAAGCGCAATCTCCCTTTAAAAACACCATTTACATATAGCTAAAGCACATTTTTCTTTCAGCACATACTAACTTTCAACAGAGATCACACCTCTGCAGAAGGACTCTTCCAACTGAAAAGTCAGACTTTAGTGCTTTACCCCTGAAGAAGTTTTACCATAGATGCATGGCAGCCAGGCCAGTACACAGCCAGGCCCACAACACAGTCCTGCCCTGGCCGCTCAGACAGGCACGGCAGTGCTGCCAGCAGGACTCACCTCTGCCCCCCTTCCGGGGGGGGGGGGGGTCTCAAGTGCTGTGAACATCAGCACCCAGGTCCCCTGGGCACATAACCCACATGCCAAGGGGCAGCCAGCTGTACAGACCGAGAGACAGCTACAGCTGTACCTATAGAGCGCCACATGTTACAATGAAGGAAGACAGCAGGTCAGCTTAATGCAACTCATTGACTGCATCAGACATCAAAAAGAGCCAGCATACCACCACTCACAGATACGCTTTCCAGGCACAGAAGTCAGATTGTGGGTGCTTCCCTTCGACAAACACAGCTTCTTTGCACACGGAGCAGTTCTTGATGCAGAGTAGTTTCTACCTGATCCATTCCCATGCCTGTCCCCTTACCTCCACTTCAATTTCTCTTTGATTTTTAATGCATCCAAAACAAGCAAGAGGGGTGAAAGCCTCTCACTAATAGGTATCCAGTCGGCTATGTGGAATCTCCCACGCCAGCCAGTCCATCTAATGAAGGCCGCAGATGCTCACGCTTCCCTCTCCACCTGCAGCCCAGGAAGCAGGAGTCTGTCTTCTGCCCCTGTGCTGTGTGCACTCAGAATGCAGTAACCGTGAAAAGAATAGGCTGGAGAGAGCTGGCTCTGGGAACAGATTTCAGGATCAACATCCCTTTGCACTCACACACCCTTCAGCTATTAGAACTTACTCCCACTCTGACAGTTCTCTGTTACTAGTTAGTCCCTAGTAATAATGAATGATTAACACTCGTAGTCCAGGGAGATACTGTTCAAACTTCCCTAAGTTCAAATGGCACATATAAAAAACAAACAACAAAATGTTCATGTTGTGCTCTAGGCCCAAGTTTGGAGGAAAACAGTAGCTAAACTTTGGCTTTTGCCAGAAAGTGCCAGAAAAGTGAATTTAATCTCTGGTCAGATTTTTTTTTTTTTTTAAATAGTACAAATATTCAGCCACTGTTTTCTGTCTTCTTTCAAGCCAAAAAGAAGGGAGCCAGCCTACTTTAGGCCTAGGTTATCCATCAGGAAACCAAGACAGTTTAGTGTTATTTGAAAGGGGGATGCAGACTTTAGTTTATGCAGGTAGTTAAATGGTACTAGGAAACACCTGTTGTGACCTGGTCACCTGATAACGTCATCTCCAGCACAATCCCTAAGTCATGTTTTTTTCAGGGGAACTGTTTTGGCCAAGATCATGTCTTTCAAAATTTATTTTTTACTGTGATAACTTTGTCATCACAATTATTCCCGTTGTTATCCCAGCATAAAGCCCCTTTATATGCACAACACAGATGTACCAGAAAATTGCACTGTTTCATTTATACCACTAAATACAGATAAATCCTAATCCAAAACGCAGCCACAGGACTCCATTCCTGCTAAGGCTGACAAGGAACACTATAACCCGAAGTATGGCAGCGTCATAAAAACATCCTAACCAGTACTAGACTCCCTGGAGCTCTCTGCCTTCATTTCTACGGAAACTCTAAGAGTACCACACACTCCTCTGGAGCTTAGGAAAGTTCAGACTCAATTAAAATTCAGTAGATTGGCATCTCTAGTCTCCAGCTGTTAATATTTCTGTGCTAGTAACTCCTCTGTGTGTATTATGAAGTGATCACTTTCAGACTAGTTGGGTTACTTTTAAAGCCATCAGTGTAGTTCTCCAACTAATCTCTGACATTCCATCACAGATAATAAACTCATCTTTTGCCAGAATCGCTCTGACTTCAAACTGAGTGTCAGAGAATACATACTAGCTAAACTTATCTTGGTTCCGGTACGACAGAAATATTAAGTCTGAAAAAAAAGATTACTTTCCCTTGACTGGAGTTAATAAACTCCAGGGCACAATATTTATGGGCAGAAATTTAAAGATGCTCAGTTTTTGATTTTCCATTTGCATTCAAAACCAAGCACTTATGATATACAAGTTAAGAGGTTCTCTGAGAGTCACTGGTAATCTCTCCTGAATTAGGGCTCAATTAGCCAGGCACAGGAAGAACAGCTTGAAGAACTTTGTAGTTTACAATGGCTGTACAATTTGCTTTAGTTTTCTATTTCAGAAAGACATGTTACCATGTTAAAATAAGGATGAACAATATCACACGTATCCCTCCTCCAACCCCTGACCATAAAGCCCAACTCCACAGTTTCTCCCTTACCTTCTGAAATAGCCTTCTTGACAGCTTCTAGGTAAGCATCAGGCTCATCATCATATGTGAGTTCTTGCCACTGATACCAATCCTTGAAAAAGGTCAAGTAGTCATCACAGTCTGTAACACCACAGAACAGCTTGAGTACTTTGTGCGGGGGCCATAAGGCTTTCTGAAGGCTTTGCAGGACAGGAGGGAGATAAAACCTCTGCACTAGCTCAGCAGATAGCAAAACAATGATGCTCCGACTTCTGCTGAACAGGTCCAGCTCCTGGTGGGAGATGGCAGACTCGCCTTCCAGCTGGTAGCTCAGAATCTGATGCTTTCGGATGTGCCGAATAGAGAGGAAGAGGTTCTGGAGGTACTGACACCATTCAGTGGCGTCACTTGCATACACAATCAGCACATCATATGCTCCGTGGGTTCCTGTACAGGTGCAAGACCATCACAGTGAAGAGAATTAAATACAAAGCAAGAATCAACCCTCAGTTTTACAGCAAAAAATCCACAGTACTGTCCCTATAATTTGTGTAACAAGCTCCAAAGCACTTTTAAAGCACAGTAGATACATCCAAAGTGAGCAGGTGTTCACAGCCACAGAGCAATTCTAGTAGTGGCTAAACTCCTACTTGCACTTACCCCATTAAAATTTAAGTAGGTGTTTCATTCTCAAAAGCCTTCCTTGAAGAAGGAGATTTCCCTAGTTTCAAGTGAAACAAACCACATGTGGAAATTTTCAGATTTAAAGCACATCGATGGGGAAAAGAGAGAAGGAAAAAAACTTAGCCTGAAAAGTAGAGTTCAGCTTTGGGTGAGAAGTGGAATCATTTTAGGCAACTACAGAGGCTCTGCAACACAACTGCAGACCATTACACGCTCAAGTGGAGCGCACACACTAAACACACATCTAAAATAAGAAAGGCCTTCATTTAAATGAGGTCTCGTAATGCTTACAGGAAGTCACAATGGCTTCCATAGTGTTAGACATTTTTGCTCTCATTGCAGCAGAAAGCAAACTGTCTGCAAGGTAGGTGTGCAACTGAAGGGTACACCAGCCCCAGTGCTTGTAGCACAACAATCCTATCGTTCAGGCTTCGGACAATTTGCAAGTTTGCATTGGAGCCCCAGAACTCTCATACAAAGGTTTCCTGACCTGTCTGGCATGGAAAAATCCTCTCCTTTAAGGGGAGGAACTAATAAAATAGTAGCAGTTATAACAGCCTGAAATATGCTTGAAGTTGACTTATTGAATAACTCTCTAGATACTTCTAGATACAAGGCACTTTTAAAACTGCTTCCAGTTTGCTATGAAAATCACAGGCAGATTGAACCAATATGACATGATGCAGTGCTATACCCACAAATCCCAAGAAAACTCTGAAGTTTAAGTTTAATTTTTCCATTCACCTGTGAAGAAGTTTACCCAAATTTGAATGTGGCTCTGGTCCCACGGCATATTTCAATGCTGAGCACTTCAAATGTCATTAGCAAACTGCCTTCTAATTCCAGTTTGACTTAAAGTGCCAATGTTTCCAACCCATCTCCATCCAAAAGCAAGCAAAGACAGATTTTGCTAATTAAAATGGAAGGCAATGCCTAAAATTTGCTCTGCCAAGAAGAGCATCTGCAGACTGAATTTACCAAAATTGAAGATTATACTTTTGCAGTCACCTTATTAAAATTTGATCAAAATCGAACAGCCTCCAAAGACTCCATTCTGCCACCTTTCCCAGAACCTTCAATACAGTTTATAAGAAAGATTAAAATGACATCTTGGCTATGGCACCCCAGCTCCAAATGGTACAATTACAAACTTTAAATTGTAGTCGAGCAGAAGTGATGCAGTTGAAAAGTGAAGCGCAGAAACGTGATCTGTGCTCAAGCTATAGCATTACAGTTACTTGCATAAAGAGAAAGGCTCTAGAGAGAAAAGCTGATGTCCTCGCTATAGAGAATACAAGCACTGCAGTTCAGCAGTGTTCAGCAGAATAGCTGCATGTTTCTGTGTGAATACAGCTCTCAAACCCCAGATGGAATCTTGTAGGAGAAAGCATTCTCAATGAAGTGGATCCAGCAAACTCATAAAACAGACAAACAGATCCAAAGCCTGGGAACCTTCAGGTTAAGAGAGCAGAACTACTGGGGGGGGGGAAGTTTTCATACCAGCAAGACCACCACTATCACCAAAATACCACTTCTGGCTAAACACCACCTCACACAGCAACTGAAACAGCAAAACGAAGCAGAATTCAGGAGGTCAGTTGCTTTATTCTAAAAGGGGAGGAGAACCAGAGACGTCTGTTTCCACTGCCATGTGTTGATTACATGCAGTGCAGTTGGATGGGGAGACCTGCTGTGCTCCTGGGAGCAGGGAGGGGAAGAAATGAGGTGCTGAACCAGGGGGTGGAGGGAACACTCAACACCCCCCCAGCACCAAGCATTCAGGAGACGGCACAGCTACTCTCTCAGGTGTGCTCAGGGCTCCTAATGCCCTGCCCTCATGATTTCTGTGACAAGACCTACCTCCAGACTCTGGGGGAAGCAGTAGCAGAATCCAGGGCACTTTAACAGTTTGTAAAATAGAATACCTAATCCTACCACACATTTTAAAAAAGAGCACAGCTTTGGCAACTAAACTTGATCGCAAACAGGCCCCCAGCAGTCTTTCAATGAAAGGAAGCAGCCATGCTGGGGTGGGTGCGGTTGGGAAGCCATTGATTTTACACACTGATCTCATTGCCGGGACACTGCAAGAAGCCTTCCTTCTCCAATAGGTAGGCAAAAGATGCAAACTTGACAGACTCTCTGCAAGCTCCCTGCCAGCATTTACATGCCAAGACAACATCACCCAGAGGAGCGTAGCCTCTGCATGC
Organism: Chauna torquata; assembly: GCA_013399475.1. Taxonomy (NCBI): domain Eukaryota; kingdom Metazoa; phylum Chordata; class Aves; order Anseriformes; family Anhimidae; genus Chauna; species Chauna torquata. Next base: position 75,373 of record VXAL01009661.1, on the reverse strand, counting down.
AGCAGGAACAAACTTCAGCCAGTGCTTAGAAAAGGTATTGATCCCCTAGGTACCACTGCTCTATCCGCACACCTTTCCCCTCAACAGAGCTGTGCCAGCTCTCCCCAAGCTCTCTTGCCTCAAGTCCTATAGACTTTTACACATGCCTCGGATAAACTGAGGAACAATGGCCTTGAAAAGGAGAACTGTGAAACAAAATTACTGACTACACTCTTAGAGCCAAGGAAATTATCTCGGTTCATAAGCAAAAACACTGGGTCCTGAAGAGCTAAGTAAGCTAAAGTCAGCAGACGGGACTGTTTCAAAGAAAACAAAAATCTAGATGTATTTTCAACTGCAATATCCTCTTTTTTTTTTTCAAAAAAAAAGATGACAAGACTCGTTTTCCTGGATCATCCTATTTTTTCTTAATCAAATAACTCCCTTTGCAGCACCAACTAGTGTCTAGTCCTCAGGAAAATGTGTAACAAATTGAGAATACAGAATGTTTGGGGGAGTTTCTCCCCCCTCAACTCTTCACACATCAGTTAGAGCAAGAACTTGCAGAGCACATTTCAAAACACAACATAAACTCTGCCTATTGCGCTCACAACGAAATCCCTAGGTGAACACCAAGCATCTCTTTAATCCCTGACCTCGGATGCTTTGACAATGCATTCAAGAGGCTGATTTTGGAAAAACAAACACAAGGAAGCCTTCAATTCAAGTAAGAAACATATGAACAGTATAAACATTAGCAAGACAAAGAAAGATTTGTGCCAGCCAACTGTTTCAAAAATCTTTCACACACAAGTGTAAGCTTGTTTGAACATTAGCAATACCTTGTTTCTGCATTCCCAAGCTTCAGGTATAAAAGTGGTTTTTGCTTCTGCTTACAAAATGTCAGCAATATTAACAATATTGCAGGGCATGTTTAACTATTTATTTCACAGAAAATCATCCAGGTGTGGTTCTGTTGCAGTTTGCACTGATAAAACTGTCTTTGGACTCCTTTATAGCTATAACTCGCTCTCCAGTGCTTAGCTGTACACTCAGTTATACAGCAATGATATAAGACCAATGTGATTATGAACTAGCACTGTAGAAACGCCTAAGATCTCTGAGGCTAACAGACTAAATAGCATGGAGAAAGAAAAAGATACAAAGCTTCCCCTACTTTATAAACAGCACATGAAATAGAAAGGGATAAATCAATTCAGCTGAAATCTCAGAAAGCCCGTGGCAAGAGAATAGAAGTATCCTGAAGCAACAGACTGTATCATGGCTTCATAGTCCCTCTCTGAGAAAGAAGTTCATCTTTGCACCACAGTTGGTGAGGTGACAATCTCTGAGTGTAGAATAAACATGGGATAGCGGTTTACAGCAATATCAGAAGATTCCGATTAGCACGTGGAAGATCCCGATTACCACTGAAATAGCTAGAGAACACTGCAGGAAGTCAGCAGATCAACTCTGGGTAAGTTAACATCTTGCTTACTTAACACTTTCCAAATTTGACTCCAATACCTTCAATTGTTATCACCCACTATGTCATTTCACAAGCCAAAACGTTTGAGTTTTTACAATTTATAGTCTTCCATTGCATTTGTGTGCCCCATAAAGCAAATTCAAGGCCTCTAACAATACATAGATTTTCTAGGTCACTTTTCGCATCTCCCTCCTAAGTAGACCGTGACTTCTCGTAGACCACAGACCAACCGTGGGTAAAAAACTAACAGACAAATCCTTTACTCCAACTCAGAAGATCATACGTAGTTGCAAGTTAGTCAATTTTCATCTACCAGATCAAATCTGCCTCAAATTCTGACTAAATGAAGAAGTGCTACATAGCCTGTTATCTACATTTTCATCAATTTGCTTTGGCACATATGTGTATGGAACACAAAAGAACATAGCAGTGTCCAAATCCTTGATAGAGGGGGATGCATTTCTTATTAAAAAGAACTTCCTATGATATAAGTTAAACTCAACCCAAGGTGTCTTAAAAAAAAAAATCAAATTCTTAAATAAGAGAGATCTTCCCAAGAGGTGTTAGAAGCTGCTGGTGGGCCACTCAAAGAAGTCCACGGTACCTTTCACATTTTGGTGTCTAAGTGTGTGTATTTAAGCTACGTATGAGGAAATGAATGCATTCTTTGCCTAGCTGGAATGCATAACAAGGTAGTAGTGATCACATGCAGGAATTATTAACATGCTACCAAGACCTCTCCCTTTGACTGGAATAGAAAACCTTCACTGTAAAGCGTTGCAAACAAGCAAGAGGAAATAGAATCAATCCAGATAAGTTTTGCGAACAAAACTTCAGTGATTGGAACATGAGATTTGCATTACGATACATGTATCTGAAATCATTCTACATGTAAGAGTCTCTGTGAAATCACCTTCTGTTTTTAAGGAGAGAAGTAGTTTTGCCCACAAGTCTCCTGAGGTCTCCGTTTAGCTTATTTTACATCACACGGAGACATGCGTCAGTGAAGCACTACCGTTACTTCACACCCTGAGAATGGCACGCTTTTCCTTTTTTAGATAAAATGCATACACTTCCCCACAAGGAGGGGAACTTGCAGAGTGGGCACCAGCAAGACTTACACAATATAGGTCAAACCCCTCTTCCTCTGGAGTTTGCTCTTGTATTTTAATCAATTTTACCCTCACATATGTGTAAGAATATGTGAAAAATATGTGCATATACGTGCAGGTAAAACATTTTCCCTGATGGCAAAGTAGCATAGCTTACTAGTGATCCTGTGTCACTGTGGTGAAGGGCAGCAAATCATACCCCAAAGAGGGAGTATGCAAATGGCGGGGAATAAAGTAGTATTTAGGAGGAACTGCCTTCTCTACAAAACATCACAGGAGACACCCCCCCTCCCCCCCGGTGATCAAGCTTCACCAGGGACAGACCACTCCGCAGTACACCCTCCCTCAGAGACACCTGAGCCCTGCCAGCGCCTGCCCGAGCTCAAGCCAAGCGGAGCAAGACGAGGTAGACCGCGCAGTTTACCAGCAAACGGGGCAAGCTGCCTGCGAGCAAGCGAACCACCGCCTGCACGACCGCCGGGGCTCCCTCTGCCCGGGGAGGGCATCCTCCCCCTCGTCCCCGGCAGCAGCGGGACGCCGGGGCGAGCAGAGCTGCCAGGCAGCACCGCCCTACCCGCGGGGCGGACGACCCGCGAGGCTGGGGCCCCGGGCAGCTCCTCGCTCCGCTACCGCCCGGCTCCGCGGCACCGGAGCGGCTCGGCCACGCCAGGCGGGGGCCCCCGTACGGCGGAACCCCACCGGTCCCCCTCCCCGGGAGAGCGGCCGCGGCACCTACCGGGGGCCGTCATGGTCCGGGGCTGGCGGGAACGCGGTCGCTCCCCTGCCCTCACATCGCCGGCGGGCGGCAGCGCACCGGGGTGTCCCTGCCGCAGCCACTTCCTCGGCTCGGCCCGGCCGGGGCCGCNNNNCCCGGGGCCGCGGCCGCACCGCTCCGGGCGCAGCTCCAGCCCCCCACCTGCCCCCGCCGGCGGCTTCCTCGGTTCGGCTCAGGCGGGCGGTGAACTGCCCTCGACGTGCGCGGTGGGGTCTCCGTGCTTGAACCGACGACGTTAAATCCTCACTCGTGTTTACTGAGCAAAACCCAAGCCTCGGCCCTCCGTGTCCCTTCCTGCTCTAACTGCACAACGACCTCCGGCTCTGGCAATGCTCAGTTTTACTTCCCAGTGCTTTTAAAAACCAGTTGCTGAACTGCTGCAGGGCTCCTTTTCTAAAGCCAGCAGTTAGGATGATCCCACGCACCTTCTTTAGGAACCCCTTGAGTTGTTACTGCCCCCGCTTCTTTCCAGCTGAAGCCACTTTGGCTCTGCACGGGTGAGGTGAGGGAAGATAAGAGATTGTTACAGTGGAAAGAGCACAGGTGAAAGTGAACTGATAACAACAAGATGGTGCAGAGGTCAAATCACAGCTGTCAGCCAGGAAAGGTTAAAAACATAAGAAGGGATCAGAAAGGATAAGTGATGAACACACCTTGGTGCCCTATCTTAGATTTGCTAGATGCTCATGTTCGAGTACAGAGAAAACAAGCAGCAGAAAGGCTCTGTTGGAGCTCAGAGAACAGGACTCAATTTAGTTTGTAACTCAAGACAAACCAACAGATTCTGCCTAATAATTATTTCAGACTATTCTTTTGCAAGCTTAGAAAAAAGCACTTGCATAGATTGGCATTCAGAAACATTTCTTTGCTGAAAACCAGTGAAGTCTTTCATTGTTGCGCTTTACTAAGCAAAAACAGATTCCCTTGCAATCTGGTTTCCCAGTGAAGAAAAAGTGACTCACATGGAGTCAGAGTACATTCTGCATGTAACTTACTGTCACGAACACTAATGTTAAAACACATTAATCAGCTAGTTACACACAGTAAGGAACCAAGCCTGTTTCCTACTAATCAACTCAATCTTAAAAGTTGGCTGAACTCTCCTGCTACCTCTATATCTTTCTTCACCTAAAACCTACTATAAGCTTACAAAAGAACTGTATGCCACAGCCTGTCTTCCAAAATCTGACAGTTTGCTCCTACAATAAGCACTAGGATTAAAAAAAAAAAATCCTGATGATACAGCCTTATGAGCAAATCAAGGTATGCACAGAAGAAATCAGCACTTTCCCAAATGAAAATGTACAAGAGAATAAAAAATATCTGGGTACTTGAGAAATGTGCAACTACAGAATCTACTTTTGATTTATGTGAGGGACAAAAATTTACCCATTGGAAGCTAGAGTCTCTACCTAAATTATGAGTATTATGGAATAATACTCATATACTAGGAAATAGATAAAAGTAAAATAATGGATAAGCATGTGTATGATGATAATGACTGTTCCATGTTATTTCCCTTGTAAAGCTTTTTTAAAAATCTTTTAACTCTCAGAATAAAAACTTAAAAATTCTCAAAATCATCTCTGATGTTAAGATTAGTATCTCAATACTTCTTGGAACAAGCTTTTAAATTCTTTCTCCCTTTAAAGCCTTGCAGTCATGCAAAGGGCTAGCAGAGTCAGCTTCTTGCTCAGTGAGAACCCATGAGACTTCTCCACATGCACCTGTGTCACTTGGGATGCTATGTATTTTATTTAATCAATGCAACACTCACAGAAAACCTCTTTAGCCACTAAAGTAAAATTAACGTGCCTCCCCAAAGGAGCTTACGTAAAATAACTGCCAGTGCACTGTTTCAGCAATGTTTACAACAACCTCCACCTGAAAAATCAGACAACAATTGGATGCTTTACGCATTAGGAATCAAAAAATGCAGGTCTCACTTCAAGGGATGGAAAAAGAATTTGTGGGTTGAGAAAAAGCAACAAAATTCCTTATTGCCTTACTGATGAAGAGCCGGGTCATCTCTGGGTCTCAGTCCTCAGGCACAGACTGCAGCTCCATGCACAGTAGCATGCTAATGTATCGAATTTCTTCTCTATAAAGGAAAACAAATTTCACATCTTTAATTGAGAGAAAACCTGAGCCTTGCTGAGCTAGTTTTTTTTATTAGGAATCTGCATGATCTGCACCTTCCACACTGGAACAGCACTACCCCTTAACCCACCCTACAATGTAAGAGCTGAGATATCGCCCTGGACTTAAAGAGCACATCTGACAATTCACCACAGCATTTGTGTTACTACCTCCAGTTTCCCTGTGGGTGACAAACCCCTGACCTTTGTGCTTCCAGCTCTGTGATTTCTGTCTTGCCTACCACCACGTTTCCACTACAGCACTGACTAAAGCTACACTTGACAGGAAGACGTGTCACTTACTTTGTCTTGCTTGAGAATTTGTCCCACAAAATCCACCATACTGAGGTCAGATCTTGCAGCTAGATGAATTGCTGGAGCTGTTGCTCAAAACCACAATGCACTGATGTTAAGGCCAATCTGACTTTTTGGTTGGTAGGGAAACAGGACAAGCTCTGCTGACAATTCTCAAGGCAGACAGGTACGTGTCACTCCCTGACACCTGTAAAATTGGGAAAGCTCTTTTCTTGCCTACCTTGTGTACTGTGCGATCTGATCTAATCTATCTGCTCTGACATCCTGTAAAGGCAATAGAAAGAAACTTTGTCTATAAAAAGTCACACCTTATCTTTCAGTAAAGAAAGCTTAGCTTTTCAACCTCACTTCACCATATTAATGGTTTCTTGCAAAGCAAAATTCAAACTCATAGACATCCCGGAGACTTGACCAAATAAGAGGCAAAAGCCCCTTCATACCCTACTACTTCAGGCTAGCCTAAGTGAAAGATTTACACAGCTTGTAACGTACTAAGAACAAAGTAAGGAAAGAGAGGTAGCATCTCATGCTCCCTTGCCCATAATTGACTGTACAAATCTTAACTTTCCTTCCTTCAATTCTCAGCAGCATTTGAACACAGTTGCATTTGCAGTCCTCTGTCTTACCCCCGTGCAAAGAAGAGGACTAGATTGCTCTTTTCAGAGTCATTACTTCTGCAGACCTAGACAAGTAGCACAGCAGCTTTGCTAGATACTTTTGAAAGATAAGAAGGAAAGTATTCAGTGGGTGTTTGAACACCCATGCCATCTCTCTTCACTTTTTCTTAGCCAAAAAAAAAGTATGGGAAGAGCAGAGACCTCTCACAGGAATGTTCTCTTCTAAGGTAAGATTGCTCTCCCTGCAATCTAATGAAAGATACATCAGCCAACAGGAAGGTCTGAAAAGAGCTATGAGGAATAGGTGGGGGGAGCAAAGGAATTTGCAAGCAGTAAAATGAATCAGTTGAATTTGCTTGCTTTTTAGATCCCAGAATCTCTCACTACTGTCTTGGGGAATACAGAACAAGATAGGAGCTTTCCTTACATGGTACTGCTCTGCCAGGTCATCTGGAGAGTTGCAGGCAGGAGACAGGGGAACACCTCTGAACAAAAGCACCTAACCAGACCTAACTGGCATAGGCCTGGCAGGGCAGGGAGACGCTAACAAAGTGAGAAGCAACAGAAGTGCACCAGTAAAGCAAGCATATACTAAACACAGCCAGTACTTTCCCTGACTCCTCACAGCAGAATTACTTAATATAGCAGGACTCGAAATAAGGACAGTTTACCAGCAATAGCTGCACTTCTTCCTTTCTGACGCAAACAAAAGCACAGAACTTGTGCTGAGTTTTGCAGATGAAGCTTGCAGCTACATCTTACAGTCCAAATAAGTGGAAACTATAAGAACTGAGAGAAATAATGGATCCTGGAAACAGTTTCCTTTCTACAGTGCAGATCTGAGCAATTCCATATATAATACAGGCAGACCAGACTGGGGCATCTGAAGACAAAGTACGCTCATTTAACAAGCCCTCAGCTGAATAGCTTTTCCTACACTATGCACAAAGGCACCTTAATAGGATGAGAGAAGCTTACAGTACAGTCTAGCACTGCATAAAGTACTTTTTTTTCTCCCAACACTACAAATGTGGCAACTTCCACAGACACGACCAGCAAATGTGCTTTACCATACATAGAGCCTGCCTAAGTCTGCATTTAGCAAGCGCTGCCTAAACACATGTAAAAGGGACAGGACCCCCATGCAGTAGGGCACAACAGTATTTAGCATTAAGAGAAAAGGACTAGGCAAGGGAACCATTAAGAGCATTAACACTGTCCTCCTACTTATTTGACACTAACAGCCCTAACATGGGACTCTCAATACAGGGCTCTCTCTCTTCCTCCCTTACCCTCAGCAAGCTTTGTAGTATGCTCTATCAAACAGAACAAAACCAAAATAAAACAAACAAACAAACAAACAAACAAAAAAACCCCCTTCAGTTTTACAGAAGAAACTTCAGTAAAGATGAGAGATGGCTAATACAAAGCTACAGCACTACACAACAGCTGAATGAAATTTCTTGCTTATCAGGGCCCTGAGTACACAAACAGGCCACAGTTGTCCTGATCAGCCTCACCTGTGACTTCCACCCCTCCCAGCCCTCCTTTACCCATAAGCCCAGGACCTCCATTTAAGCTTAGGCTTGGGCCTTCACTCCTTTCCTCGCCTAGCCTATTTTTGCAGGTGTACCTGTTTTAAGCCTTATTTCCAGCCTTATCTCCTGGCTGCTGTTCAAACCTGTACCGAAGGTAACCTTATCCCCAGTCCCTTCTCTGGCTCCACTTTCTAGATAGTCCCCTTAGACCCATAGTGCTGCTTTCACTCTAGCTCCCTCTGCTTTTGCTCCTGAACGGATTCTTTTCGTGGATCCTCGATCTGTTTGGTTGCTCACCTTTCCTGGGGCTGTTGAATCTCGTTCCCAGTACCTGGCTCTGCCTGCTGGTCAAACTGTGGGACTGCACCCTGCTGCCGAGGGCGCTGCAGGCGCTGAGGTTACCCGTAGCTCCCAGGTTGTCCTCCTTCATGCAGCAGCCCTGCCCTTTCTGCTCCTTACCGTTCCCCTTCCAGTGGCTAACAGATTGCAACTAGGAGTAAACTGGTGTGTGCGAGAGAGGGGGTGGAGGGAATTTAAGTGGGCTGAAATCTTCATCTTTCAGTGTCATGTGCACACTTCCAAGTTTCTTAACAGACTGTCCTGGCTTCCCGCCTCGTCCTCTCCGTTGCGGGTGCTAAGCCCGCTTTTGCACCACAAACAGCTCTCGCGTCCTGCTCGTTGCCTGCACCCAGGCCCCGGCGCTACCACTGGCGGCAGCTTTCTCAAATCCCCTCGCGCCCAGAGGACGGCCGAGTGTCGCGGCCCCCTCCTCCGCCCCGCGGGCAGGCCTCTCCTCCAAGCCGCCGTTACCGAGCACCGAGGCCCGCGGGGTCCGCCTCAACGCGGCCGCCCGGCGAGGCCACAGCGCCTTCCGCCCCACAACAACATGGCGGCGGGGCTTCACCCGCGGGCCGAGCCGCGGCGGCGCGCACGCACGTACGGACGTGGCCGCGTCGGTGCGCGTGCGCGCAGGCGGCACGTGGCGGCGCAGCATGGCGGAGTGGCGCGCGGTGCCCAGCGACCTCTTCCCCTTCGTGCTCGC
>VXAL01009661.1:54432-66288 GCA_013399475.1 Chauna torquata | reverse complement strand
CGCTGCCGCGGGGGGGCCGGGTGGCGGCCGGGGGGGGCCTGTCGGGGGGCCGGCGTTCGCCTGAGCTTGCCCGTAGCCTGGTGCGGCACCGGCAGTAAGGCGGAGTCCTGGGGTGGGTGCCGCAGGTAACGTGTAACCCCCGAAGGCTCAGGGGGCGTAAAGGCGCCGGCAGCTGCTGTTCGGAGCTGAGCCGTTCTCCTCGTAGGTCTCCCGCTGCCAAGAAAAGAAAGCTCGTTCCCAACGGGCCCCAGGCAAAGCGGAAGCCTTCCTCGAGCAGCGATGAGAGCTCCAGTGAGGAAGATGAGACGCCCCCGGCCAAGAAACCAGGTGAGGTTTGTGAAAGGTTTTAGGGCCGACCGCGATTTTGTTTGAGACTTGTTCGTGGCCTGGATATAGAGCTCAGTTCTTATGTGAAGCCATTCAGCAGCTGTCAAGGACTGGGTTTATATTCTGATCTTGTTTCTGGTAGATCTTATGCCTGTGGTTCCCATTTCTGTTTGTGGTATATCCAGGTGTAATTTATAACACGCTGTTGTAGCGGTTCTTTTTGGAAGTCTGCGTTTGTTTTTTTTAGTTGGAAGGTATGCAGACTGAGTTAATGTTCTCGCAGTTTGTGGGAGCACTTTATGTGGGGTGTTCTTTGTGCTGATAGAAGTCTGCACTTAAATGTGTGAGTAATAAAGACTGAATAAATCCCGAACTGTTTTTTTTCTTGTCTACCTGTTTTGGAGTCTTGCCACACCCTGCTTGACAAACAAAAGTCTAGGTCAGTGTTACGAACTTCAGATACGGTTTATGGACCTTAATGTATCCTTTTGCCCTGGTAAATGTTAATGCAGGATATATGTATGTGAAAGTTGTGAATTAGTTTATCAGTGTGTGCTCTTCCTTACTTGTAGCTAAAGCAACAGCTGTAACCAAGGCAAAAGCAGTTCCTCCAGCCAAGAAGGCAGAGAGCAGCAGCGAGGACTCCAGTGATGATTCAGACTCGGAGGAGGAGAAGAAGCCAGCAAAGGTCAGCTTTCCATTCTAGCATCTTTAATGCATGCTTGATAATGATGGATAACAGCAAGATTGACCACCATAATTCTCTCTGAAACTGAGATTGCTTTTCCTGAACTGCGAAGTGCCTACACTGCTGCACGTGCAATGTAATAAGATATTTCTGTAATGAACAGTGTGCCATTTGGATTGATCCTGTGAAAAATTCATTTCATGTCCAGCACACACTTTTTCACATCTATGTCTGCTCCTTTTTTTTATACTAAGACTGCCAGTGCTTGGTTTTTTTTAAAAGAAATATTTTTACAGTTGTTAGAATAAATCAGGTCTTCGTATATATTTTTAAAAAGAATCTTTTGTTTTCATATTTTTTTTGGTGCAGTCGTGGTCTTGAGAAGTAGCGGCAGGAAAAATGGTATCAGACTTCAGGAGACAAACCAGGGTTGCCTAGTCAGTGTTTTCAGTCTTCAAACTAATCCGATCCCCAGAGAGGAGAGAACACAGTGCCAGCCCCAGACCTCCCTCATTTGGAGGAGGCAGAACTGGAAACTGAAGAGCGAAGAAAGTATCCCATGGGCTTCTGGGAGGCTTCCCAAATCAAAACCATTATTCAGAGATTTTTCGAACACTAACCATTAGGCAGTGAGGTTTCCAGATGTTTAAACTTCCTGTACCATTTATTAGCCTCTTTTTCTTTGATCTGCTACAAGGGCTAGTCAGTTTTGTTCCTCTTGTTTAGAAAGGCACAAAACCTGCAGCGAAGCCAGCTGTAACCAAAATCCAGCCTAAGAAGAAAGCAGAGAGCTCCAGCTCTGACTCAAGCAGCTCAGAGGAAGAAGGACCACCAAAGAAACAGCCACCAAAACCAGCAACACCTAAAGCAGGTACCTTGTTAATTGTGTGTAGGACTCTGAGTGCACAAACAAAAATGCCAGGGGAGGAGTTATGGCAGCTATACCTACATGCTACAGCATATGTATTAATGTAGACTGAAAATCTAATGTCCCTGCCATTGGTGCTCAGCACAGTCTGCTTCCAGCATGGAACAGATGTAGAACTGATGGCAAAGGAAACATGAGGTCGTAAATGCTGTATTGTTTGCATAAGTAGCTGCAATCAGCAACTGTAACTGCTTATATTGTGCTTTTATCAGTGTCTTCACATAAAGAGCAGAGCTGGAGAAAGTTAAAAACAATATTTAGTCTTTGGTTCTGGAACTTCTAATCAGCTAGAATGGACACTTTTCTGAAAACCATCTTTAAACTTTCAGAAGAGTAAAACAAAAGTGTTGCAGTACTACCTTAATTGTTCCTTACTGGCTTTTCCTGTGCTTTTTTCTCTATACCTTATGCTGAATGTAATTACGCCTCGTGTCCCATAACATATTTTTTGGCATCCATTTTTACTTGTCTCAAAAGGAAGTAAAGCTGCTCAGGCAACCACCAAGGTGGTCAATGGAAAAGCACCAAGCAGCAGTAGCAGCAGTAGTGAAGATTCTGATGAGAAAAAGGCTGCACCGGTGAAGGTAAATTAGACTGAAAGACTTCATGAACACTGGAGAAATGTAGTAAGACTGGGTGTATCTCTGGCTTTCATGGACTGTGAAATGCATAGAGTAGGGCACAGACTGTATGGACAAGGAGTGCAGCATTTGTGGCTTTTATACAGCTTTTTACTTTGTACGGTGGGATTGTTTCCTCTCCATGCCCTGGCTTTCCTCTGCTAATTCTACAGGAAAACATCTCCTTGTATCTTAACCATTCACTTCTGCATGAATTCTCTGTGCTACCTGTAACTTCGAGTTTTCCGCTGGAGAGTGTTTTAAATATTTTCTGCACTACAAGTAATCAGTTATTTTTAATCAAGTGGCGGTTGCTACCATTATAGTATTTCAGTCAGTTCTGTGCTCTTTAGCCAGAGGAGCTCATGATTAAGGATTCATGCAGCAGAAAATAACAGCAGAGTGGCCAGAAAGATCATGATGCTCATGTGTTTCCTGGAATTTGCATTTGAGAATCTTCATTAATCTTTCTTCTTTCGTGTTGAAAACTTGCTTGCTCTTAAGTGAGGGGTAGAGTTAGAGATCCACATCTTGCTGTCCACCCAAGATTTTCTGTAATGTGTATTTTTTTAATGTGTATTTTTTTCCTTCCTGTGATAAGGCTGTTCCCAAGAAATCTCTACCCAAACCTGTAGCCACACAGGCATGTCTGGGGAAAACCAAACCTGCCAAGGAAAGTTCCAGTAGTGAGGACTCTTCTGACAGCTCAGATGATGAAAAGCCACCTGCAAAAAAAAAGCCAAAGTCTGGTAAATGCTAAATACCATTGCTGCTATGTGGGAGGATACTTCTTGCAGGACTACCAACTGCCCGCCACAGGCAAATCTTGTTGCACACAAGCTTCTTAGCGGTGGTGGTATCATGAACCAGAAACAGCAGCTTTTTCCATGTGTGCTAAGACTAAAATTCAGACCCTGCCTCAGTGGGGAGTAGGAGAGATTATGACTCTGCTTGCTTTACTGCATATCTTCTGTTCAGATAACCTTGAAGGTTATTGCAGGTTTCATATCTGCCAGGATTTGGAAGGTAATTTGCCTGTGGTTTGGTTAATCTGTAACTGCAGCACTTTAAGCTAATTTTATTTTTCCCTGAAGTATCCAGGGCTGTTAAGTTTTAGCCCATCCAGCTGATGAGCTAAGTAGATCTCTGTTCAATCTAGTATAGTATGTTTAGGATTCCAGTAGAGAGCTGATCTGAGTGGAGGATCAAGCACTGAAACTGTCTGATGCTCTAACCAGGGGACTTGAGAAGGTAGTAAATGAAAATGAGCAACAATTGAAATCTGTATTTTTTTTTCTGAAAAAGATTGTCAGCACATGCTTCCATTCTTCCAAAAGAAGAGAACTTCCTCAGAGATAGTTGGGTCGGCTGAATCTCTAAGAGGGGAGTTAACTTCACAGTAGAAGCAATGGGTAGCAGTGGAGTGGGTGTAACCTTTCAAATTATAAGCTAATAGCTTTGGTTGTAGCTACAGAAAAGGAGTAAATGGAACCAAATAGCAGAAGTGCTTTATTCTAACCATAACATCTCAAATGTGCTGCTTGCATTATTGTACAGGCATCCGAATGCTGTCTCTCTCTCTCTAGGTCAGTACAGTGCTGTACCACCTCCTCAAGCTACACAGGCAAAGAAAGGTCTTGCCAAGGCTCCAGTGAAAAAGGCTGACAGCAGTGACTCTTCAGACAGTAGTGATGAGGCAGAGCACGTGCCCCCAAAGGGAGGAACAGGTATATTGTGAGGAGAGGAGGCTGCAAAGGAAATATTATGTGATGCAGTCAGTGTTTTGGCAGTCTCTTGGTTTCCTTGAAAAAGCCATGTGATGGATATAAGTTGCTGTTTGCTTCTCAGGAAGTTGGAGTAATTTGAAGCTGTCCCATACAGAACGCAGTATATGAGCTCCGGATACGAACTGTGCAAATTAGATTATGTACACGTTTGTTATGTGCTGACTGAATGACTGGTATACTGAATAGGTGGCTTTCTGGAAAGGTTTGGACCTCAGGACAAAGGTTTGTTGTAGATATGGCCTATTAATTTTAGACTTGCTCTTGCAGGCAAAGCAGCAATAGCTAAAACAGTCACTGGCCCCAAAACCAAAGCTGTGGCTACCAAGAAGGCTGAATCCAGTTCAGACAGTGACTCAGGTAATTCAAGAATGTTTTGACTTCTGCTAATATTTTTGTTGGCCAGGTTGGTCTGCAGTGGTGTATCTGCAAAGATCTTTAGTGGATGAGCTTGAAAACTCTGCAGTCTCTGTAGCTAACAAGTTGTGAAATTGTAAAACAGACTGCAGTGCAGAGTGGAGCCTGACCATGAGGCACTGGTTGAGACCATGTTGCCAGGTGGAAAGGGTGGGGGCATCATGCTTAGTAAGTTTATCCAGAAAGGTTTGTGGTTACACTTCTAGAGGATCCATATCTTAAGCTTTTCATTTTGTTATCCCATTATAGGCTTTGGGGGAAGTTTTGGAAATAAAAAAAGAAAAATACTATCACCATACCAAGATCAAAATAGACTCAAAAGATGCCTTCTGATGTGGCCCTAGAGATAAGGGGGCAGCAAGCTTTGTATCTTCTGTTGATCAGGTTTAGGGTTTGCAATGCTGTATTTCCCACACAGGTTCCCTTTGTGCCACATTTTTTCCACCCATGTTTAAGGGTCTCCTGATTAGTGTATCTCAACATCTCTAATGCCACAGTGCGGGCTGTGGGTCATAGCAGCCCATGTATCTGCACAAGGCTAGCACTAGACTGCATGACCATTTAACAAGTAGCAGGAGTTCTGTGTTTTCTGGTTTCATTGTCTGGTTTTTCAGAAATCAACAATGGTTTGTTTATTTTTGTGAAGACATTCAGAAATGTTGGAGTAGATCAGGCACAGTATTCCAGATTGCTGTGAAAAAGATGTATTCATACACAGAAATCTCCAGTGCCACCCTTGGAATGCTGCTAAACACATCTCGTGCAGGAAATAGAAAGCTAATATGAGATACTGATCAGTTGCTTCCTCACTATTCGCCGCTTTTGTCAATTTTATCTCCTAATTTCTTGCCTGATTTTTACCACTTCTTTTCTTGGTTTCTTCTCCCCAAGTTGGTTTTTGGTGATATCTGTACTTTCTTTTTTTCTCCAGTCCCTTATTCCTTACCTATTCTCCGGTAGTATTCTCAGAATATTTATCTGCTTCTTTGTGCATGCATTAATGAAGAACTTAAACTTCTCTTTGTTTCCACTTCTGCCAACGAAGATATGTGGAAAGATGAATGCTGTCCCCTGCCCCTTTGGGAAATGTTCATCAAATGCTGCTTATTGCCAGTTATTTAGTGGCTCAGCATTTGGCTGCAACCAGTTTTGGTTTTTATTTTCCAGTGAGTTATGTACATGTTATTACTCAAGTAACATGCACTATAAGGATATTAACTGAAGGGATGTCCTTCTTCTGTTTAGATTCTAGCTCTGAAGATGAGAAGAAGGTAGGGAGTAAGCTCCTGGCTAAACAACCTGTGATAAAGAATACTTCCAAACCAGCAAAAGCAGCTATCAAGCCTGGACAAGCAAAGAAGGACTCCAGCTCCTCAGACAGCTCAGGTATTGGGATAGGAGAAAAAGAATTTCATGCATGTTGTGCTTGCCTAAATCTGTGTTTCTGGCCAGGGTATGAGGGTGCATTGGACAGGGAATATCTGCTGCAGTATTGTTTTAAGCAGCGAAAGACGTGCACTATGTCAACACTGAGTTTGTTACCTTCATGTTGAAGGAATAGGGCTGAGTTGTAAATTTTAATTTCCATTCTAGATTCTGATAGGTCTCACAAGAAGACCCCTGTGAAGCCTGCAACTAAAGCAGTAACCCCTGCAACAAAGAAGCCACAAGCTAACACAAAGAAAGCAGAAAGTAGCTCTGATTCAGATAGCAGCTCCAGCAGCTCTGAGGATGAGAAGAAGAAGAAGAAAGCCCCTCCAGCTAAATTAGCTGGCAAAGCGGGTAAGCCAGCGTCCAAACCTACCCCAGCACCCAAAGCAAGCACTTCTGACTCTGAGAGCTCAAGCAGTGAGGAGGAAAAGAAGTCAGCAGTGAAACCAGCCAGCAAGTCTACAGGGGCAGCGAAAGCAACTATGGGGAAGAAGATGGCTGCTTCTAGCAGTAGCTCATCTGATAGTTCCAGTGAAGAGGATGAGAAGCCCAAAAAGGCAGGGAAGGGGGCACAGAACAGTTCTCAGACCACTGCCTCCACAGAAAAAGCAAAAGCATCCACACCAGCAGCAAACAACCTGAAGTCTAAGCCAGCTGATAACAGCAGTAGCAGCAGTGGAAGCAGCTCTGAAGAGGAGAAAGGAAAAGCAAATGGAGGTATTACAGTCTGGGAAGTGGGTCTGTCAGTCAGTGTATTACTGAGCTAAACATCAATGGGAGCAGTTCTTAAATAGTATTGAGTCTATTCTCTGTATCCTATTATATTATATAATCCACTGTGGTACAGAGAGGGAAGGACAAGTTTTTAATTTGGTATTTTCTTTGTTGTCTATATGATGTATCTCCTGGCAATGGAATTGATGCTAACATGAAGCACACTTCTGCATAGTTGTTGATAGTTGCCATCTGTGCATGCATAAAGTTGTTAGTGACAGCAGAGCAGACTGTTGGAGGGACCTTGTCGGTGTTGTGGGTGGGACACCACAGATGATGTCGCAGTGCACAATCTCAAGCTTTATCCACCCAGGAGAGAAACCACTTTGAGTGCACTAGAGGTGTGCTTGAGTAGATATCACGTGACTCCAAGAACAGGCAAATTTTAACCGACAACTTTCTCAAGTTCACTAAATCATTAATACAGAGGTACTCTATTCCATAAAATTATCTTTATTCGTTAGGATGGCAAAATCCTTGCTGCCCCAGGATAGATAGCTATTGGTGTCTGTTCTCGTGGTGGGATAATGCAGGGCCTGATTCTCACATGTCTCAACACTGCATTTTGGAGGAGAGATGCTATTACCTTTCCCAACATTGCAGTTACTCCCTTTGAAGTTTTACTGCTCTACATCTAACAGGCATGATCAGGAAGAAACAGAAGAGGGAAGATGTTCAGGAGTCAGAGACACCAGACAGTAAAAAGGCAAAGATCAAAACCAAAACACCGCACACGGTTCCTAAGGTGAAACGGGTGAGTGAGGGCAGACTGCTGACTGTTAGGAGAGGTATCTTTGCCTACTGAACCAGTAGTTTTTTTTGTGGGATTTTTTTCTTTTGAGTTGAGCCCACAGGAATTATTTATATTTTTGCCCCTTCCTCAAGCACTTGAATCTTGTCTGGAGAAGCCTAGGTAATGCATGTATGTGCATAATGCTATTCTGACAGAGGTTGATTGGATGTCCTTGCACAGGAGCATCCCTGTGCTACCTAATCTGAAGAACAGAAAGTTACGAATCTGAGAAATGTGTAAGGATTGAGGTGACCTGTACAGGGCTTCATATTTGCAGGGTAAGGAGGGAAGGAGTTTGTCACTAAGGGAAGACCACATGCATTTATGCACTTACTGTATCTTGTTTTCTTTAACAGCCAGCTTCTCCTTTCCGACGTGTAAGAGAAGAAGAAATTGAGCTGGATGCGCGTGTTGCTGATAACTCATTTGATGCAAAGGTAGGGCTCGGCAGTGCTCAGAGTGGTAATGCTTGACCTCTGCAAATACAGGTCAGCAGAGCAGCCTTGGTGTGCTTGTGGGTAGTCCTCTGGTGGGAAGTCTTTTCCACCAGGAGGTGCTGTTAGGAAGCGCATGAGCACTGACAGGATGTATGTGGGAGAGCAGTGTCAGCTCCAGTGTTCTTGTACTGGTACTTGCTGGGCAGGAAGAAGTGCAGAGCACTGCATTTACTGTCTTGAGTATTGACATGAATTTCTTCTTCCTCTCCCCCTTCATCCCTCACAGAAAGGAGCTGCTGGTGACTGGGGTGAGAAAGCTAACAATATCCTGAAATTCACTAAGGGCAAATCTTTTCGCCATGAGAAGACTAAGAAAAAAAGAGGCAGCTACTGTGGAGGCACTATATCAACCCAAGTCAATTCAATCAAGTTTGAAAGTGACTGAGAATGTTTCCTTGGGAATTTGTAAACCGTCTGCTCACCAAAATCACTTGGATTTTATGTGGATGTTATGGACATCAAGCCATCCTGGAATGCTACCTTCCACAGCCCCTTGTGGGGCAGGCAGCTCCAGTATGGGGATGTGGGAGAATGGATGGATGTTTCCCCCCTTTATTTTTGTCTAATTCTGGTTTAGGCCTCTAATATGCAACCATCCTTAAGCTGGTGTTATTGGTCTGCCACTAGGGTGACCTCCAAGACTTAAATTTTCTAGTCTTATTTTAAAAGGCTGGCAGTGATTTTTTTCATTCCAGTTGCCTGTCCATCTAGTAAAGAGAATTTATTTCCCTGTAACTTAACCTGCTGTTTCTTTTTCA
Organism: Chauna torquata; assembly: GCA_013399475.1. NCBI lineage: Eukaryota > Metazoa > Chordata > Aves > Anseriformes > Anhimidae > Chauna > Chauna torquata. The sequence continues at coordinate 57,271 of VXAL01009661.1, read as the reverse complement.
GCTAGTTTTAGATACCTGTGAAAATGCAAGTACTGTAAAACTTGCCTTTGGCTAGTTACAGTAAGAATAACTCCTTTGAACCCTATGGCTGTAATCCCAACCCCCATCTGACATTTCAAATTCATGGTTGCAGTGTGGCAGGGTTTCTCTTTTGTTTCCTTCTCTTAACAGTTTCACACTGCAATAAATTCCTACCTTCCTATTCCCTCCATTCCTGTTGAGGCTACTAACTAGAGTAGTTAGAGGAGCAGAGCATAAATACACCTGAGTAGCTGAGGAGTCATGGTGTGGAGTTACAAGTTGGGGGCTATTGTCAAAAAGGCCAAGGTCTTTAGTACTACTGTGGCACATTTGATAAGTCTTACACTAGGAATGTAGCTGGGGAGTGGAGATAGCAGAAGCTCTTGACTGCATGGAGGTTGTCACATTTGAAGAAGTATTTTTGGCTCAATGGGAATCCTTAAGGAGGCAGAAGAGACAAGGTCCTTATTTTAACCCAGCTCTGCTTATTGCTGTGGATATTTTTCTTTCAGAAGCTTTGACTGCAGTGTGGCAGCACTCCGTTTCCTCTGAGCGTGTAACATGCCAGCTTGTGGTTACTCAGCAGTGTGCCATGCTACTTGTTAGTAGATGAGATGAATGTAACATTGATGCCTTAAATTTCTTTCCTGGGTTGGATTACTTGCTCTCTGAGCTGTTTTCTATCTGTAAAGTCCCTCTGAGGAAGTAAAATGTCAGCTTCCTATAGCACTGTGGTGAATAATGTTTGGTGCTGTAAGGCTTGGAGCATTAGCTTCAAGCACGAATTCTATATGGTGAGTGAGGTCTCAAGTTTAGTAGCTTGCAGCCTAAGCAGATTTCATGAGCTACTGAGATCATCTAAAGGCTTGTTGCTGTTGAGAGGAGGTCTGGCTTTCCCTCCAACTGTGTAACTCTGCCTCCTTGCTGTTTCTTGTAAACTCAGAGCTAGTTTTAAAATATATATATTTCCCCAACTGCTTTAGTTCCATTTGGTGAATTAAGTTAATTTTAGCTTATGGAGCAGTATCCTGAGCACATAGCCAGTATGAATTGAACAGTGGTAGAGCATGTTTGGGGAAAAAGGGGTAGTGGGCTGTGAGATCCGTTCACCCCATCTCATGAAATTGGCAGCCACTAAGAGGCTATGGTGGGCCTGATTTCTGTTCTCTCCCAGAAGGGTGCCAGTAAGAGCCCTGTTGTTACAGGAAGCCATGTTTGTATGCAAAGCCATGTCAGGTAATTGAGGGTTGGTTGAGACTGATGAGCCAACCCCATATGCAAATGCTGCAGCTTGTTTCAGTGAGCATTTTTTAGGACTTCCCTCAAGCTTGCACAATGAATCTGGTTGTTGGATTCTATGCAGCAATGCACGGGGGGGCCAGGAGACCACAGTTTATTGTATGGTGTTCAAAGTTAGAGGCCAAAGGAAGGTGGGAATTTTTTTTGCCTGTGCTGGAGTTTTGAACAAAATCTTGCTTGTAATTTGTCGTTTGTCCTCTTTTCTTCTGTTTACCAGGAACTTTAACTTTGTAACTGTTTAAGGAAACTTTTTAAAAATTTGTTTGGGGGTATTTTATGTGTGAGCACACAAGTGTCTCAGAAAATAAAGATTGCTGCCTTTGTAATCTGTGTGGATCTGACAGTTAAACGTGTGGAACAGCAGGTGGGAAAAGGGAGGGTATTGGGTGTTCGGGGCTACGTAGTGTTGTGTCTCAAAGCTGAATTGGTAAGTCTGACTACATCTGTCTACAACCAGGTCTTGTCTCCTTAGTTATATGCTCATGTGGATGTAACAGGCCTTCAGAAATGACAGGCCTGTGCAACTGGCTGTTGAGTGACACCGCAGGAAGTTTGGAGAAAACAGGATTAGAAGGATTTGTACATATACCAAGACAAGCTGTCCCTTCACACCAGAATAGCTAGTCAGCTCTTCTCCAATATTGCTGCCAAATGGGCTTCATGGTATCTGGCGATATAACTCAAGTAGCACCAACTTGTGGGAGTAAGAAACAATAGATAAAAAATGTGAGTTGTGCCTACATGGTTAAAGATGTACTTTGTGTCCCCTTTGATCCCTTCCTGCTCTGTGACCATGTGCAGGGTAAGCAGGGCATGGTGGAGGTCTTGTGTAATACAATGCTTATTTTCCCCTTGTGCTACACTTCTATGGAAAAGCTGAGCTGAACAGAAGTGCCAGGCTGATTCATGTGTCAGTTGCTCCATAATTAATGCCATCCATCAGTCAATCCATAACTAATGCTATCTGCATTAATGGAGCCACAGCCTTCCACCTTGAGTGCGATGTAGGAGAAGGTGGCAATAATGCTACATGAGGTCTCAGCAGCACATGCAAAAACTGCCATGGGTCGTGCTGGAGATAAGCACCAGGCTGAGCAAGTGCCGAGAGAGGACAGTGTGTTGTGAGACCTTCAGAGCCACGTTGTCTGTGACACGCTTGGCAGTGCTAGGGAGAAACTGCTCCCTACGCATGCTTTTCGCAGCTGCTAAGCAGCCCTAAGCCACCTCTCTCCTCTGCTGCTGTGCTGGTGTACAGGCAACGCCTATTGGGGGGCTCGGGCCGTTTCCACGTGCACCGCTAGTGCCGTCCCAGCTCCGGTGGAGCTGGGGGTAGTGCTGGAGTCGGACTAACAGGACAGGCCCTCCCGGGGCGCGCCGGGCCGCTGCGAGTGTCCGAGCGGCGGCTGCGGGGCTGAGCCTCGCACCCTCTCCACACGCAGGCCCGAGGGCAGCCACCGGCGGGTCCCCGCGGCCGGCAGCCAGGCCCGGCTCTGCCCCCCAACCCGCTGGGCGGCCCGGG
>VXAL01009661.1:31098-54191 GCA_013399475.1 Chauna torquata | reverse complement strand
GGGAAGGAGGGGGGAGCGCGGCGGCCCCGGCTGCCCGCTCGGCCCCGGCCCTGCGGGACGCGCGCGTGGAGCCCGGGAGCTTCCCGGGGCCGCTGAAGGGCGCGGGTTGAGCATCTGGTTAGCTGGGCGGGATCGGAGCCTGGGCACCTGAGCGAGCGTGCAGGGCGCTTCATCTCCCTCCAGGAGACTGCATCCCAGGAGTGCCTTCCCTCCCCTTCTGCCTCCTCTTCCTCTGCATCCCTCCTCAGCCTTTGCTCGGCCGGGTTTCGTTCCTGCTGCGTGCTCAGAGCCAAGTAGGCTTTTCTGCGTGAGGGCGTCAGTTGTTTTATAGAAAATGAGTCTTATCTCCAGCTTCTCTGCCTGTGTAATTCTGTTAAATGTGATTGGACTTGTCTGGCAGGGCTTTATCAATCGCTAGTGCTTCCTACACAATGTTTCACAATCTTCTGGGATGTTTGATGCCTTCTTTCTTTTAATGTGGTGCTTCTCTGCAGAAAGAAGCTGAAATTACAGGGCAATAAATGGAAGACTCTTCCCCACCCCTCTTGACCGCTTCTCTAAAGTTTATTTGGTACTCTTGTATCTCTCCCGTTTTCTCTGCAGTCTCAAGACCTTGTTCAGTTTGACTGTCATGCAGACGTAACCCACTCTTAAGACCAAAATGCATGCTGAACTGTTGTGTGCGCTCACTTCAAGGTCTGTGACCCACATGAATATTTGGAAATGTCCCCTGGCCTGTCTGTCTCTAGCAGCCAGAGAGTACAAATAACTCTCTTAAATGCTTCCATGCTGCAGACCTGAGACAGCTGGCAAGGAGCGCAGCCTCACATCAGCTGCTCCTGTGTCTTGCAACCCTGTTGCAAGCAAGAGGAAAGCCTTCCAGAAAAGCCTGCTGTTGCAGAGTAGGGTGGTGTTACAAACCACCTCTGGCCCTTCCAGAAGACAACCAGCAAGCCTGTGGACGTGGAGTGGGGGCCATCTATCTTATCACCTAGACAGACTCAGTGTATGAGGAGAGGTCGGGCGGGGAAGCAGATGTGGTGGTTGGCACCACCTGCCAGCTCAAGCTTTTGAAGGTGTGGCTAGTTTCAAATGCCTTCTCAAGCTGATATACAGGTTTTAATTTATTTTCTCAGTTATTATGGATCAGCTGTTTTCTTTAGTATTATGGCTCCCTGGCTGCAACCCACGGACTGCCAACCTGCTGCTGACCCGCATATAACCACCTTGCCTGTAGAACTTCCTCTATAAAACTCTGATGATCCAGGAAGGACGTTAAAGATGGCTTAAGGTCCTACAGATTTCAAACTGATTCAGGACTACGTAACTCTCTGTCCAAAATGGGCGAGGATGAGCAGAGCACTTCTGATGCTGTTGTGTGGAAATGGTAGGATTGAGTGCGGTGCAAAGCATCGTTTTTTCTGGTATTGACCTGATTGCTTGTGTGGTTGCTCCCTTTGATCTTTTGGGGGTCTAGGCTTTGTTCATTTTTTTTGTTTCTTGTGGGCTGCTATGAAGGTGTCAAATGAAGAATGCTAGAAAGGTATACTGTTTTAAGCAGACAATCTGTGCATTGTTCACTCTGTATATGAACACTAAAAAAAAATAATAATAATCAGGGCCATAAGCTGTGTGTGGGAGCTTATATTTGAAGGGAAGTTGTTTGTTTTTTCCTTGCTTACTGTTTTTATACTAGTATTAGTATTTTAGTGTTATTTACCCAGGTGACCATGGTGAAGTAGAGGCTGTGACAATCCAAAACCAGAGCACAGAAGTCCACCAAGCACTGGGTCATGTTTGATGGTTAGACTTCCCTGCTTCAACATACATTTCATTAAGTTTATTTTACACAGCACTGTATCTTTTAGGTTTTTACTAGAGATTCCCCCGAGCAGCTCCCACTGGTAGTGTGACATTGTTCTGCAGTGGCAGCATTGCTCTCAGAGCTGCATACCTGCCTGCTTGCACTGAGTTTTCATTTCCATAAATTAACCACAACTGGGTTGGCTGTCATCAACTTGATGGTAGCAGGTGGTGCTGTTTTCTCTGGATCACAGCCAACAGATGAGGCAAACTTTGGTTTCCTGCTTCAGGAAGGGTTTTGAGCATCTTGGTGAAGATGTCTTTTCCTTTTGGCTTCAAATGAACTGTGCTGCTTTGTTAATGCTTGAGAAGCTTACAGGAAAAACATTTCTTCTTACAGTGGGCAAGAGCTAGATGGAGACTACAAGGCAGAAAGGAAATAATTTGGCCCTGTGGTTATGGGCTTCCAAGTCCTAGGCAGGAACTACGCAAAATACAAAATACTGGAGAAGGAGGAGAGATGTAAAGGGCAGTTTCCTTGCTATGGGGTCTCTGTTCACTGCCCTTTCTTTGTGGGGATCTCTGCCTAGGCTGCTTGCTGTCAGAGGTTTTAGTACTTCAACCTAAAAAAAAAAAGGCGCCTGAATTAAATAAACATCTGTCTTTAGAGCTGTGGGAGTTCAGTTACTTCACTTCAGTTAAGCTGGTATAACCTTCCATTAATATCAAACGCCTTCCCTGTCAAACGTATTAAATAGGGCAAAACCAGGGGGCAAATTTCTGCCCAGTTAGAAGTTTCTCAGGGGGGTTCAGAGGGCTTCCTTCTCTCTTCTCCCTAATGCTCCCTGTCCACTGCCTCCCGTTTCAATTTCAATTCTTTCCAATGGCTTTGAATGCAAGCTCCCAGTGCTGCTGGTGGCCACATGTGCAGCGCAGGCAGGGATGCTGCTGCCTGCCGTGGCAGTCATGAGAGGGCTTCCTCCTGCAGCAGGCTCCAGTCCTGGCTCTTACCGAGACGCTGCCTCGACCTGCAGGCGGGTGCGCAGCTCTGAGAGCAACGCTGCCGCTGCAGGACGATGTCGCTCTGCCGGTGGGAGCTGCTCGGGGGGGATCTCTAGTAAGAACCTAGAAGACACAGTGCTGTGTAAAAAAAACTTAATGAAACATATGTTGAACATAAAGCGTCCATGGCATAGCTTTTTTAATAGTTTTCTTGAACCTTGTCTTCCGTTAACTGTGGTGTTGCATGGCTTTACTGAGCATTTGTCATGCAAACAGGGAAGGGTATATTCTGTCTCCTCAAAAACTTTTCCTTTTCCTTTCAGTGGCAGTGTTGTTTCTTGCAGTGTTTACCTGATTTAGCCCCTAGCCCAGCACTTCCAGACCACAAGTGTGGAAGTGGCTCTGCCTGCTCCGCTCTCAGATTTAGTGCGGGATCTGTTGGACTTCCCACCTCTGCTGAGGTGCAGGCAGTGAACCCATTCCCAGCAGAATCACGCCCCCGTGCCCTGCGGTTTGGAGGTCTCTTGTTGAAGACCATCTGTCCCCAGCCTAAAAGTGGGGGTAGGCAGGTGGGCTCCCATAGCCAGAGGGCTGGCTGCTGGCTCTGCTGGTACCTTTCTGGGCATGGGCGGTGCAGAGAAGTGCGCTGGTGATTTTGAGCTGGGGTAGGAAAAAAGGTCCCTTCCCACAGCCTGGCATCTTCCCACCACTTAGGAGGACTTACAGCTTTCTCGTAGCCTGGCCAGGGAGAAGGGATTGCTCCTGATCTTGGAAAGGATGAAGCAGCCAAGAGCAGTCTGCCAGTCTCCTGTGTCAGCATCTGCCCCTGAGACTGACAGCTTGCTTGTCATTTGCATTTTGGTAGCCCCCAGAGGGTCCCTGCAGAGCTGAGGGTCTCGGCAATGTGTGGCATGTAGGTCTATGGCAGGACATGGTCCCCGCTGAAGGCGGATGGCAAATTTGTTCTTTAAATAACCATTCCTTTCACCTACACTCTTTCTTCACCTTTTACTTGTTGCCCAATGAGAAAACACACCACCCCACATATAAAACCACCTCTTTTGCTCTTCTCAACACACTTATGTGTGCCTGTGACCCACCAGGTGCCCCCAGGACAGCCATGTTCCTGTTTGTGTCCTGGAGCCTGCCCTGAGGTCCCTGCTGTTCTGGAGAAGGGCAGCAGTATGGGGCTGCCACCCGTCCCTCTCCCCTGGAAGCTGCTTGTACTCTGGATCTTTGCCTTCCCTGGTGCTGAGTGGGATAAATCTCCACTGGGCTTCTCAAGTGAGCTGAGAACTAGACCAGCTTCATGGGCTCCAGCTCCATGGTGGCCTTCTGCAGTGCCCCAGGACCTGTGGCCAGCGCTGCCGGCTTTGGCTAGTGTGTTCCTGCTGGCAGCAAGGCAGGATGCTGGGCAGATCCTTGCTTTTCTCATGGAGCATGTTTTCTTCTCTCCAGGCTGTCACCTTTGTCTCCATCCTCCTGGAGCTATTGCTCTGTTGGTCCGAACACATCCTTAGTATCTGCTCATGCTTCTGGTGTTTCTCATTGCTCCTGCAGGCACAGCTGCCCAGATGGCCCTGGGTGAGAGTCCAAACACTGGCAGTAGTCCCCTTTGAAACAGGGGAGGGTCTCAGTTAGCAGCTGCTCTGTGTTTCTTTGACATGGCCCTGCCCGTCCAGGACAGGAAAGCAGTGGGCAGAGAAACCCAGCTGCTGAAGGGAGTCTGAAGGTTGTATTTAGCAGGATCTTATTTGGGACTTTCTTTCTTGCTGATTAATTGATCAAGCAATAGTGGAGAAGCTGGCAGAAAATCTTGGTCCAAATTCTGCTTTACCACATCCCTGCAGCCCCTCTGGGGCTTAGCACGTGGGACCATCCAAAATCCACTTATAATTGTTCCCATTGTAACTTCTTCCCCGCACCCTTCCCAGCAAGTCTGAACTGGGTCCTCAGGACACGGCTCTGCTTCTGACTGTTCCCAAATAATTATCAAGTAATTCTTCTCCCAAAATAATGTAAGGTGTGGGTGAGGCGCGTTCGCTTCCAGTGATGTAGCAACACCCCTTACACAACAGAAATGCTGGGTGTTTCACCAAACTGGGAATGGGGTGACAGCTGTAGGAGTGTGACTAAGGGGCATCAGTGTGCGCGGATGTTTCGCGTGGTCTCTGCGGCTGCTTTCTGGGTTTGCTCTCTTCCACTGCGTCGGTATCCTGGCACCTGCTTTCCTTCTCCATGTCATGATTCTACAAGTCAGACTGCCAGTTTTTGAGCCTTAGGAGCAGATTGGCATAGAGAAGAGGCTCTGAATTTCTGGAAAACGTGCCTGATACACCCTAGTATCTGACTTTTTTTTTTCCTCCCCCAACTTTTCTCCCTGTGATGAACTCCAGACTGCTCCCCTCTCCCACCTCATGAGTTTCTGGCTTGCAGCTACAATCCCAGTTGTTAGTTGTCCAAGTATGTGACTGAGCCTTTCATACTATATTAATGACATGTTTCTCCTCTTGCAGTGATGAAGATGAAGGTGCTACTGTGCCCTGCTGCGCTTCTCTTTGTGGTGGCTGCGTTCAGCCTGGAGCCATGTCGCTGTGCCAAGGTGCTGATCATGCCCACCATAGTCTTTGACAGCCACTTGCGAGTCTTCATGCGAGTGGCAGAGGCACTGACTGACCAGGGCCATGACCCTGTGCTGCTTCTTCATGACGGTCGGGATGTGGAAACCTACCTGCCTGCCTTCCGCATGCAGAGGTACTGGGGCATCTTCAGCACACAGAGCGCAGATGCCTGGGTGCAGGAGAAGATAAAGCGTGTCTTCCAAGGGAAGATGACCTCTCTGGAGATGTTCTCCTTTTTGGAAAAGTACCTGGAAAACTGTGACCTTGTGCTGGGAAACTCTACCCTCCTGCAGAAACTCCAGCGTGAGCACTTTGACCTGCTGTTGGTGGACCCCAATGAGATGTGTGGCTTTATCCTGGCTCACATCCTCCGTGTCAAATATGCTGTGATCTCCACTGGTTTCTGGTTCCCAGCAGAGATTGGTGCCACATCCCCAATTGCCTATGTTCCTGAGTTCAACTCCCTGATGACTGACAGGATGGGCTTCTTCGGGAGGACCTGGAATCTCCTGGTCTACGTGATCACTCGTGTGGCCACAAAGCTGGTCATCCTGCCCAAGTTTGAACGTCTCATGGAGAAGCACAGGGTGGAGCCCAAGACATCCATGTTGGACCTTGTCCATGGAACTAGCCTCTTCTTCCTCTGTAATGATGTGGTGCTGGACTTTCCCCGGCCAACACTCCCCCATGTCATTTTCACAGGAGGGATCCTTGCTGAGCCTGCAAAGCCCCTTCCAGTGGTAAGCACAGGAAAGCTTTGAGCCACGATTGCATGTTAACCTGGGGAAATACTTGGTGCAAATCTTCTTTTGAAGAGCCTTGTAAATGCTGTGTGAAGCTGTGTTTCGGTGCCTGTGTGTGGCAAGAAGATGGGGAGCACTGAGTACTGTGGGGTTGCAGGGAGTACGTAGAGTTAAGTCATCTTCCCCGAAATAGGAGTCAGCTGCACTTTCCATGTAAAATGATGTGTGGAAGTCCTGTAACGGCAGTGTTGCCCCTGGGACTTGATCATAAGTAGATTGTTCCTATATTTGAAGAGGAAGTAGGAAAAACAATTAGTCTTTATTGCTTCATCACTGGCTTAAGTCAGTTCAGAATTTCTTCCTTAATCCAATTTCTTGCAGGGTATTTCTGCCCTAAGGCTCTCCCATAGCGGAGAGCCGTGTCTATTTTCTCATCGAACTCAGTATGGAGTCCCAAAGTGTACAAAACTGAAGCATATTGTCCTCTCTTTCCTAAGTGCCAGCCCTGAGGAAAACTCCCCAGGCATCCCAGAGGCTTTCTCTGGTCCGTACCTCACTATCCCCAGTAATAAATTAAGAGTGACAAGCCCTTAAAGCCTCCAAATGTAGACAACATTGGAATGGTGCAGGACCTGTCTACTATTCCTCCCATTGCTTTACCACTTTTACAAATGCTGTGGGGAAATAGACTTGGATAATAACACTGAGACAGTTGGGTAGTCCTGGTGTCCCAACTAAGATTCAAGTTTCAAATGATTAGGGGCCTGTCAAGATCTCTGACGGCAGCTTTAGTCAAGGCTGTGGGTGCCATTTTTTTTGCAGTTAAAAGGAAAAAGTGTGATTAGGTGCTTTGGAACAGAAGTTCTCCAGATGCATATGGCTTCATATTACCCTTTCCCATGTGGCACGGCAGGCAGGTAATGCAATGCATGTAGGGTGCTCCACAAGCTGTGTCAGAGAGTGGCTGCCTCACAGGTCTTGCAAAACACTAGCTTGGTCCAATCTGGCCACGTACACGCCTGCCTTATAAAGAAGGGAGTTGTTTGCTGTTGCATTACTCATGTGCTTCACGGCTTCAAGAACAGAGCCCAGGGCGCCTAAGGGAAGAATGGCGGAGATAAGTCCAGAGCCCTGCAGGTGGAGGCTGTCCTGCTAGCAGGCAGGCATGCCTGTGCCCAGGTTACAGGATGCTGACAGAAGAGAGGGCCTTGGTAGGTCTAGGTTTAGCTTAAGGAATCTCCCATCCCTACAGGAGCTGGGCCATATAATTAAGGTATTTATTTCCTCATATTTGAAACATCGTGGCTGAGAGTTCCTTTAATTAGGGCATAGTGGAATATAGATATGTATATCAGAGATGGCGAGAATCGCTGGTGGTCAACAATGCCTCCCTTAGCAACTTTCGTATCGTTTCTGAAAGCCAGATATGAAGGCCTGATTATAATGGATAACGTAGTCATCTGCTTTATGAGTCATTGTAGCTTTATCAAGGGAAGCCAAACTAGTACTTTCTCTTCTAGCAGTTCTAGCAGTTGTGTCGCTCAAAAGAAAATCTGAGATACAAGAGAATGGAGAAATCAAAACCCCTTAGTTGAAATCATCTTGATTTTTGGTTGTCATGTTGGGTTTGGGCTTTTTAAGATCTTCTGCAAAGAAAGGCTTGAGTCCTCAGAGCATCTAACAAAGGACAAACATCCCCAGAGAGTAAAACTAAAATGGGCTTTGTAACTCCTCGGTACTATGATACTCAACCTTGCAGACTGCTACTAATAAAATATTCTAGAGTAATCATCCTATTTTTCTCCTTTAAAAACAGGATGAGTTTTTTGTTGTTGTGGGTTTTTTTGCCCTTCATATTCTTCTGCAGTGTTTATTTCAAGGAAGTGTTCATATTCAAAGACATCTTAAGAAACTTCCCTAAAATGCTCCTGACTGTGAGCTGATACGTGGGAAACTTGAAGCATGACAGAATCCATAATGATGGGCTCAGCCCAGCCTGGCATAAAAGGGAATACTTTGTGTTTGCTCCACAGCAGCTATGCTGGCTGATTTCTTCTCCCCCAGCCTCCTTGCTTCCTGCCAGTCAAAAAGTGTGAGGACTTCCTCCTAGATACACACTTGTTTATGTAGCATCACAGGTAGCCTCTAAAGGAAGGACAACCAACTGTTTTTTTCCTGGAACTGTAGTTACCTCTCTGCCTGATAACCAAAAGCTAAATCTGCTAATTGCAAGTAGCTATGGAAGAGGGGTAGGAGTTTCCTGGCAAGATGGCAAAACCTTCTGCTACTTCCAGGAGCTTTCAACGCTGGAGCATTTGTGGAGAATCTCTGGTGAGATGTTCCTGACTGTTTACGCAATGTTTCTTCTGTTACATCAGCCTATAGCTAGAGACCCTGGCAGGCCTCCTGCCTTGCTGTGCTGATGGAAAATAGCCTTAATCTTTTTACTCCAGCTCCCTTAGCTGCTCTGGCTACATCTGTGTGGGCCCTATGCTTTCAGAGCCCTCCTTGCCAAGGAGTAACTGTGTTACCTCCAAAGCTGTGCTATGAAATGCAAGTTCGAGATACCTGTATGTGGAGCTCCCAAGCCCAGCAGGTGCTTGAGTAACTTCTGCATGGCTGGCTGCAGAAATCACAGCAGTTTTAGCATTTGTTCCCTGGTTAAAAACACTTAGCTTTGTGTTCCAGGTGGATTTGGCTTCATCTTCTCCATAGACAGCTTTCTACTGGCAGAGGCAACAGTGGGAAGGGCCTTTCTCCAGCAAGACTTCAAGGCATCTGTGTGTTTTGCCCGCAGGGTCTGCGTCTCTGGGTGGAAGCAGCAGATGCAGGTGTTGTTGTTGTCTCCTTTGGCATTGGGATCCGAGCTCTTCCGAGCGACTTGGTGGAGAAGATGGCTGGCGCATTTGCCCGCCTCCCGCAGAGGGTGGTGTGGAGGTGAGTAGGGAATGGATTCCTCTTAACTCAAGTTGGATGAAAATCAGAGTTTGCTTTCCATCTCTTGATCTGATTGAATTTATAATTGTGTGTGTTTTTCTTTTCCCATCTTTTTTTATCTTTATCTCCTCCTACAGATACTTTGGACAGAAGCCAAGAAACCTGGGTGTGAATACGCTGATGATGGGGTGGCTGCCCCAGAATGACCTGCTAGGTAAGACAAGGCTGTGTGTGTGTGTGTGTGTGTGTGTGTACACTAGTAACATCCCTGGAGTTTCGTCCAAACCACAGCAAGGTCATACAAGGAAACAGCACCTATGTGGGTCTAAGTCTCCTGCTTGTTGCAAGTCTGATCTGTAAACAGCATGGTCCTCACCTAAGGCCTGTTTGAAGCTGTATCTTGACCCTTATCTCCCTCCTCCTCCAAGCTCTGCCCAGCAAGTTTTGGGCTGCCATGTTCCTGAAGGGTAATGTGAATGTTCATCCTCTCTGCTCAGCATGCTTGGTTTTCCCTAAGCACACATCAACGCTGTGTCTTGAGAAAGCCACCAGTAGCCCTGTTTCAGTGTGGAAGGCACTGACCTGCTGCTCTTTCTTTGCCTGCAGGCCATCCCAACGTGAAAGCCTTCGTCAGCCACTGCGGGATGAACGGCATATTTGAGGCAATTTATCATGGTGTGCCAGTGGTGGGGTTCCCTTTCTATGGAGACCAGTTTGACATCATGACCAGAGTGCAGGCGAAGGGCATGGGTATCCTCATGGACTGGAGCAGCATGAGAGAAGAGGATCTTTACCAGGCTGTTGTTACAGTTATCTCTGACCCCAGGTGAGGCATTCATGTGCATCAAGCTCTTCCTTGGTGCAGGTTGCATGTAGGGACTGATGTCTTTGTGTTGTCCTCTACATAGCTTCTGGACCAAGCAAAGATGCAAACATTGCTCAGCTGTCCAGATGTGTTAGTGCCTTGTAATACTGAGATGCTTGCAGGAAGAGAGACTCCATCATTTGCTGCTAGAGAGCATGATGTAGTCCTATTTGGCTGATGGTGATTTTCTTAGAAAGCTTTCTGAGATGTGGAGGCACAAACCTCTTCTTTTAATGCCGGCATGTTATCAGGTAAAATGAGATTGCATCCTCACCTTGTGACCTCCTTGGTCTTGTCCAAAAAGCTTTCTGTAGAAACAGTTAGTGGCTTTCAGAGGCAGATATGAAGAGAATCATGGTGTGAATTTGCCATTCTCCCAAGGTATCACTTGGGATCTGAAAGCATCATTGGACCTATCAGACCACTTCTGAGCTATGAAGCGCCTGTCAGAACGATAATTTCTTGTCTTCTTCCCTTGCAGCTACAGAAAAGCGGCTAAGCTCATCTCAGCTCTGCACCTGGACACACCAATGCATGCACTCAATAGGACAGTGTACTGGCTGGAGTACATCCTTCGTCACGATGGGGCACCGTATCTTCGCCCTGCTGTCTACGACCTCTCCTTATATGAATACTTCTGCCTGGACATATTGGCTCTTCTCTTATTCTGTGTGGCCAGTGTTGGATTTGTCCTCTACAAGTCCGTGGTGTGGTGCAGAAGGAAGAGGGCCAACCCTGTCTATCAGAATGGCAATTGCATGAAAGGCCACTTCACAGAAGAGAAGAAATTGCAGTAGTGGCTCAGCATGTTCCAGGGCACATCCCTTCACTGTGAAACGAACTGCTGCTATGCCAAGAAATGCATGGCACGCAGGCACAGAGAGAGGCAAAAGATCAGCAGGTCTGGATGAGAAGAGCTGGGGGGAGGGAGGTGTATTGCAAAGGCCTGTGTGCACACCTCTGTGTACGGCACCTGTGGGCGGGGATGCGAATTCAGGCATGGTGGGTGGAAGTACTTGGCCAGGATGCTGGGAATGGGGCATGGGTAGGTAGACTTCCAGGGAGGAGTGCAAGTAGTTCCCTTTTTATTGCACGTTGGTTTAGATGCTGGTGTTGCTCTTCTGGCTTTTTGGATCTCCATGGAGGCTCTGGAGGTAGGAATAGCATTCCATGTCTGGCAGACACTGTTTCTCCTCTGGCTTGTTACCAAGACCCCTGAGAGTCAGGATTCCTTTATGTGCAGGTGAGGACCTGAGGTAGGGCTGTGGACCGGGAAGGGCACTGGAAGTATCATTTGAAAGAGAATGAAATTTTTTAAAGTTGTCTGTTTAAAGTTCTGTGGGTAAATATTGTTCTTCCTGCTTCCATCAACCCTCTGCAATCTTGTTTGTGTTTGAGCTAAGTTATTATTATTTTTTTAATAAAGTTATATTCTTTCCCCCATGTGGCAGTGCTGCAGTCTTGGTTTAATGTGAACCTCTGATCCTTGTAACAGGATGTTGTTCAAGCAGACTCAAGTGGTTTTCCCTTCTTGTCACTGCTGCCACAGTCTCCACGTACCTCTAGACCTCTACAAACCTCTGTCAGCAATTCCTCTTGGCCTTCTCACAGGGTTTCAGGCAGTGTCTTCCCTCCTCTGCCTGTATATAACACATCCATGCCCATGGAGTCTCCAAACCCGTGATAAAAGAAGAACTTGGAACAGATGCAAGTGCCAGAAGCGCAGGAAGAGCAGACAGCAGCTTGGAGAGCTGGTCACAGGCAATGGGCCATACAGCCTATTTATAGAAGCAACAAGCTCTGTTCTTTCTGAAGAAAATGTTCCTCTCGTTTCAGCATGAGCAGGCATGCTCTTGTCCCCCCTCAGGGTCATGGTGTGGAGTGATACCCACGTGTTTTTACTCACCCTGGGCTCTAAGGCAAACCCATGCCTGGATGCCGTTGTGCAGCCTACCCACAGCATTGGCTGATGATCCAACTGGTGATGCCCTGCACCGACGGTTGAGGCCCCTGCTCTGCGCTCTTGGCTGAGGCCACTGCAAAGCTGACAAAAGGTGGAGAGTAACCTCACTGCCATGTTTGCCCTTGCTGGTGCTTCCAGGCTTTGCTCCTGCTCTTGCATGTGTTTCTCATTCCAGATGAGGTACGGTGTTGTGTAACCTACCAAACAGCAGTTTGGCTGGGCTTCTGGGATGCCCTGGGTTGGGACAGTGCCCAGTTCTGACTCAGTGGCTTATGTGATGCCTGGCAGTGCTACCTTTCCTCCCAAGCCCTCAGCTCACAGTGGGGCTGCAGGAAAAAAAAAGGAAAAAAAAAAAATCTGGACAAGGTTCCTGTTTCCTGTTTGCTGTCTAGGATGGATGAGAACAGCCCATAGATCCAAGCTGCTACTGTATTTCCTGGAATTTCTTGCTGCCTCCTGGGATACCCAAGCCTGGCTGTGGTCAGTGGTGGGCTTGGTGACCCATTGGTCTAGCTTTGCAGCAGCCCTCGTGTTCATGAGGACATGGAGTCTAATTGTTCCCAATGGGGGAGATCAGAGCAAGGTGAGCTGCAAACAAATAGGGAGCAGGGAAAAAGCAGGGGTTGTAGATAGGTGGTAGGAACAGTGGCTACATGGTACCTTTCTGCCTCTGAACTGAAATTTAAAGGTTCGTATTTTGTTGGGGGAAAAAATATATGGGTGCAAGTTTTGCAGCATGGCTGCTGGTTGCCATGTTTTCTCCTACCAGCTATGTCCTTAAGTTCTTAAGCTTTTTGTGAATACTTTCATTTCCAAATGTACAGCAGAGTTAGGAGGCTTGTCTAGCCAGGGAGCTTAAATATATATATATATGCATATTAAAAGATGATTCAACAACTTGGTGAGACAGCTACTTTCAATGAAGTAAAGTACAAACCTGCACAAGGATCTCATGACGAGGAAGCAGCCCTTCAAAAAGCACCCCGAAGTGAAGAGTATTCCCCAGGGAGAGCTGTGTAAGGGTTTTGAAATGGCCAGGAGATGTTCTTTGAGTTATGGAGTGGTTCTCTGGAAGTATTTGGGTATATCTATCAAAGATGAGGGCTCCTCTATCTTTTCCAGCTTTATTCCTATCCTCCTACACTCTTCTGAGTTCCTACTAAAAGCACAGCTTTCTCTCTTTGGTTTTCTCCTTGTTACTCTCTCAGTGTTGAGTATAGAAGGAGAGTATAACACAGCCTTAAGCTGCTTATTAAGTTCAATTGTTAATAATGAGCAGCCTGTCGTGCACACACATGGTCAAAACCCGTGGTGGGGGAAGGGACGGGGGTGAGCTCTGCGCTTCAGGCAGCCCTGGTACCTCCTCTCTGGGCAAGGTGCTTGCTGTCGGCTGCCCTGTGCCCTCCCCAGTCGTGCACACCGGGGCTGGCAGGTAGGGCTGTGGTGTAACTTCAAGCATTAAAACCGTGGTTTGTGAGGCACAAAGAAGGCAGCAAGCCCTTAGTTTTTTTTGTTGTTGTTGTTGTTTTCCTCAAAGAGGAGTAGGGTATGACTCAATGCTTTCCTGAAGGCTGCAGAAGCCTCACCCAGGCTAGCTGAGCCCTGTACAGCGCAAAACTGCCTTCTACCCCTGCTTCTGGCTCCTGGCAAGGCACGGGGAGCCTGAGCACCAGCTGGAGTGCCAGCAGGCTCCCTGATGCCCACAAAACCCCTGCAAGGGCCCTGCGCGGCTCCGCGGGAAGGCAGGCACAGGGGAGCGAGCGAGCCGGCTTTTCAAGTTCTCCCAGCCCCGTCGGCTGGTGGGGAGCCTGCTCTGCACTGAGGCTCGGCGGCCCCGCGAGCAGAGTTTTTTTGATGCTGGGGACACCCTGGGGTTGCAAACAAGCATGGTTTCCAGCGATGAACACCAGGCTGGGGACGGGCGGGTGCGAAGGAAGGCCTCAGCTGCTGCTCTCCTGCAGGACTTTGCAAGCAGCTGATAAGCTACCACTGCTTCAGCCCCAGTGTCTTCGTATGCGGGAGGGTCCCTGCGTGCCCTCCCCGTCAGCATCCCTACAGGAGAGCCTGTCCTTGGGCCCGCAGCCAGCCACGTCAGCTCCGTGACTGGTTTTTCCAGCCTGGGAAAGCGGTGGCACCAAACTGGGTCAACAAAATTTGGCTAATAGAGGGGAGCTGTCTCCCTCTGCAGGTGAGTGTCATACTTCGGCCGTATGAGGAAAGAGTCGAGGACGGCCCCTTGAAGACTCTGGGATTTTGGCTCATCCCATTAAATGGCAGTGAGCAAAGAGCATGGGATGAAGGAGCTTCCTTGCACCTCTGTGCCAGAAAATCTTTCTCTTTGGCTGATGCAGGAGCTTGGACATGGCTCAGCCCCAGCCATTCACCCACCACAGGCAGGCTCTGCCCATGGGCCTCTCCCCAGTGGTCCCCATGCCCCTCTTTGATCCTATGGAGGACATGGGTAATGCCTTCCTCGGATGCTTCCCAGTTGAAAATATTTATGGTTATCTGCCACAAGAAACCCTCCTCCAGCCATCAGGAACTCCCCCAGTCCTGGCAGGGAGAGCTCTCCTCTCCTCAGTCCCAAACCACGGTTCGCAGCTCTTGCTGAGCGTGTTTGGCCCGGGCTGCGGAGCAGCCCTGCGGAGCCGGCTAAGGCAGCGGATGCGAGTGCGTGGAGGAGGACGGCCCAGGAGAAGTGGGACACCAAGAAGCACCGAGCTGCATCCCCCCGTGCAGGAGGCACTGAGCAAGGCAACGAGCCCGCGCTCAGCAGCTGTCCGTTCCCAGCCGTGCCCTTCTGTGACCAAGACAGCAAGTCCCCACAGGTGGAGCTGCACAGCCAGGTTCGCTCACCTTCAGCAGCACTCCTGATGCCCGTAACCAACCCCACGGAGGAGCCTCAGGCCAGTGCAAAGTTCCCAACCCTAATTCATTTGACGAGGGAGGTTTCCATGGAGGGACCAGCTGCATTTCAGTGGTGGGACTACCTGGCTCGCCAGCTGTGTCGCAGGGGCTGGAATGCTTTAGGCTGTGGGAGGTACAACTCATCTCCAGGCAGCAGCTGCTTGCCAGTGTGGTGTCAGCCCGAGGAGTGACGCGCAGGAAGAGCTGCTCCAAAATAAAGCACCGCTCTGCCCAGCTTCAGCCCGCAGAGTGCCTTTCCTCGTTGCTGGCAGAGGGCATGAGCTGCCAGCGAGGTGAGGGAGGGATCCGACGCAAGCCCCAGGCAGCACCCAGCAGGATGGGAGGTGGAGGAGAGCTGCCAGCGGCAGCAGATGTGGTCGCAAGGGGGCTCCTCCTTGGTCACCTTGCAGCAAAAGCCTGCTGGGGGTTTCCAGAGGTGATTTAGTACAGCAAAGTGACAGTGAGATACAGAAATGTCATGTTCCCTTCTGGGTAGGGGAAGGGACTGTGCTGCGATAGCTACGATGGTTTTTGCTCCTTGTTCTTTCTAACTTCATCCTTTCCAAGCCCTTCATCCGTTCCCAGTCATCTTCCTCTCAGTAGCCTCTTCAAACCAATTGCCAGGTTTGGCTGAGCTAAACCAAACTTCTAGAAAGCCTCTTATTATAGCTGCTCAGTCATAGGCACAAACATTTCTAAGGCTGTGGGTTTAACTCTTTAGCTATCCGGGTATTTAGTCTCAGAGTAATGAAGGAAAGCAATTACAGCCCTTATTGCTCCTAGGCCATTAGAAAAAGCTTGCTCTCATGCTTCCCATCTTCCAGCTGAGCCTGTTTACCCCCAGCAAGGCCATTCTACCTGCTGTTATTAAAGACTACATGGGATGCAGCTGGGGCTGCTTCCTTCTCGGCTTCTTGCAGGTAGCCTTGGCGCTAGCAGTAGCGGTTATGATTGTATGGTGATCATTCTAAGGAGACCTTTGTGTCAGTGTTATGATAGTGCTGCTGTTGGCTAACCTAATCCCTGTCTCCTTTGAGTTCAGTTATAAGTGCTCCTCTAAGGCAAGCTCTTCTGAGACTGAAACATGTTCTGATGTAAAGCTCACCAATCTCAGTACGAAGCTTTGCAATGTAGAGATTTCTTCTATTATTGGTAATCCTGGAAGACCAGAGTGATCCTGCTCGATTGTGAAGAGGTAAGTATGTTCAAAGTGATATGTAGAACCAGTTAACAACAGCTTAAAGGAAACAAGATGACTCTTTGTCTTTATCAAATCCGAGAGAATGAGGAAGCTTGGAGGACTTAGGGAAAACAGAATGTTAGTGAATAAGGATACATCTAGACATATATTTAATGTCTGTTGTTAGAGAAGTGAATTGAGAATTGAAGAACAATAGTTAATCTGTTCTTGAAAGCACCGTAGACTAACCTGCATATCTTGCCAAAAAAGGAAAAACAGAAACAACATCACATGCTCTGCAAGTAGTAAATTCAGCGTTATAATCCAAATGACATGAGTTCAGCAGAGGCTTCACCTGGAGTTAAGCTTCAGTGCCCTTTGTGCCAAGCCTCAGTTGAGGTGGTCTCTCAGTTCAAGCAGTGGTAACGCTGGATTTTGGACTCTAGACAGGGAAACTTCTTGATGGATGTGCACTGAACCTGACAAAGACATGCGTGGATTGCTATTAAGGCCAGTCTTTTTAAAATCTAAACTAACTATGAAGAAGTGTTGAATACTTAACTTTCATTAAAAAAAAAAAAAATGGCAAGAAGCTGAGTGCCTCAGCAAGAATAGAAGATGGATTGGCCAAAGTTATTCTTAAAATGAATTGCTTTGCTTAGTTCTTGCATTTGCCCCCTGGATTGGCAGAGTGAGGGATGGTGCTGAAGACGTGTGTTGGCAGCAGATGCGTTAACAAAGCTGAGAGTAACTACAGATAGTAACACAATTAGCAGAGTTAGGACCAGGGCTAGAGGTAATGCTTCTTTCTCATTCAGCCTTAATTCCTTGGAGTTAAATTGGTAGCATTGTAGTCCCATTTCTATTGCCAGCGGGTTTTACAAAGCAAAGTGCTGAACTTTCATTTTGCACTCTCTGCTTTGTCTGGGACTGGCAAATAGATCAAGACTCTATAGTCCTGATAGACTTCAGCTGGAGGAAAGGAGAGACATTTTGTGTGTGTCTGGTGTTGGCGTAACTTCTGCTAACTGTGAGGGCAGATCCCTTAAGTGGGCAGGAGAACAATGAAGTAGAGAGGGGCTGACAGAGCCATCAGCAAGGTCTGGCTGTGTGGATGATACCAGGGGATACTCTGTTTGGCTCTCTAAAAGT
Source organism: Chauna torquata (assembly GCA_013399475.1). NCBI lineage: Eukaryota > Metazoa > Chordata > Aves > Anseriformes > Anhimidae > Chauna > Chauna torquata. The sequence goes on along the minus strand of VXAL01009661.1, from coordinate 37,018 downwards.
GAAGGTTTTGTATTTAGGGTCTGAGAATGCAAGGTAAAGAGCTCTTATGCATCGTAACCAATATAGACAACAGCTCATGATGGCAATTTGGTTAATGAGCCTGTTGTTGTTATGATGTGGTTTATTTCACTCTTGTTTAAAGCACTGAGTGTGTTCTGTATGAAAAGTTCTGAATGTTACGTACGAAGTACTGCTCTCCAATGAGCAGTTCAGAAAACACAAGTAGGTGCATATGTGACTTCTTGTAGATGTTCTTAAACTCAACCTAAGTTTTGAGACTTCTGTGATGAAGATGTATCTGACTAGGTTCTTTAAAGGACACCTTCAATCTTGATCAGAAGTCCTTCAATGGGATTTTTGGTTCAAGAAGCTGGCCAATTTGTTAGGTAGTCAGATGTACCTGGTCTCCTTCAGCATCTGTGAATTTCCAGCTGTGGAAACAGACGGCGATGAATTACACTGACAAGCTTTCTAGAAATCTTAGGTTCTCCGGGTTCTGAATATGCATTCAACTGTTGCTTTCAAAATGAGCTTTGAAAACAGCAACTCTAGGCAAAATGTCAGCCACTCATTCAATTCACTCATCTTAATCACTATTTGCAAATACCACCGAGCCTACTTACAGGCTTTAAAGAACAGAAGGTTGTGTAAATGGTGCATGCTACTACACCACCAATGAGAGAGCTTCTTAGAGGTGATTTTCATCATCAGTGTTTCACATGGGATTTGTAACCCTTAATTTAGAGCAAAGAATTCATCCAGAGAGCAATTGCTGATTATGACATCTTTAGGTTAATAGCTCTCGATGTCACCATCACTTTTGTGTAATCCTTAGGACATTAGCTATCCCTTATACAATGTTCTCTTTGGAGTCTTTTGTAGTGGTAAGAGCAACTAGGTCAGGGAGTAAGAAATAACTTGGTGCACTAGTAAGGGCTCCAGACGGTGCCTTCTGAGATACCTCCTCCTTCCACTCAGTGAATCTGCTCTGGTTTTGTCCTCTTTGGGAAACAGTCTTGTATGGCAGGGGGAAGGCAGTCCAGCCTGGTCCGTTCCCCAGAAGCAGTCTTTTGGAGTACATGTGCATCAAGGAGGAAATACTTTAGCTAGCTTTCTGTAAAAACCGTTCTCAGAACTCCAACTTTTTTGATTACCATATGCGTCCTTCAGAAGGACTGTACAAAACGCTGTACAGTGAGGGTCTGATACAGATATGAGGGCTTCTTATGGCTGTGTCTTGCCAGGGTAAAGAGACCTCACGGCGGAGCTGTGTCTTAATGACTGCCAGTCAACACCATTCGGGGAGCTGCAAGGAAGGACTATTTCCTCTGGTACCGTGCAGAACTTGTATGAACTTTAAACTGTTTGTATCAGCCTATTTGGGTGACTCTTGCAAGGAAATGCTGCTAATCTGAGACTGGGGAAGCAGAAGGGAGAGAGAAATGGTCTTCTTGCAAGGAGCAGGGGATTCTCTCTTCTCCTTGGACCTGAAGTCCCTGTGTCTCCAAGAGGAGAAGGGCTCAGGAAGGAGCACAGTCGGTGTCCTGCCTGCTCTTGGTTTTGAGGAATGAAGAGCTCTGCTCACTGGGTGATGCCTCCCTGCACATTCGTGGGCTTTTGCTCCCCTCCAATGGCCAAAGAGGTGAGAGGCCCTTGCTGGAGACCGTGGTCTCATGGACCCTGGTGCCAGAGGGTGCCCCGCGCCAGGAGACCTGCGCAGCACCGGGCGGCTTGAGCTCCACGCAGGCTGGCAGGTTACCCAGCCCTGCTGGGGATACGGGGCCGGAGTCTGCCCCCAGCTCCTCCTAACTCCAGCGACATGGGTTTTACCCTCCTTGTTTTCTGTACCGCCTCCCATGAAGTGTGCCTGCTGGTGGTGGCTGGGAGGAAGGGTTACAGTTAGATTTGGGAAAGTGGGACAATGCAGGCAAACTGGTAAATCTGCACAGATCCCTGAATCCTCCCGGAGTCAGCGCTTCCTCCTGCCTATGCCAGTCACTGAAGCTCTCTAACTTTGATGTTTACTGTGTGCCTCTTCCCTCTTGCTGGAACAAGTTATGTCCACTGCCTGCATTTCACCCAAACCAGCTCTAAGAGGTCTCTTGCACACTGGTGCTTATGAGGCCTCAATGTATGTGGCAACGTGTGTTTGCATGTGAGCTTTGGCATTAAGAAAGCTACTTATTGTGTTCTACTATCTGCTATTGCCTTTCTTAGAAAAGCTGTTCAGTGCTGCCCACATCTTGTTTTGAATACCATTTTGAAGTGCCAGAAAATGTAAATATCATCTCGTTTTACATCAGCATCTAGGGATTATGTGGGCATGAGCTTTGCATTAGCTGAATGCTAGCCTAATACCCAGAGTATTCTCTCCAGCATCTTCAGACAAGCTCTCTGCTGCAATGTGTTTTAAATGCCTTTTTAAAAAAGGATTGCTTTTCAAAGTCAGGGAGTCAACCAGGAGCAGTTTGTTTCCTTATCCTCACCATTTCTTCCCACCTCTTAAACTTATTTAAACAAAATTGCATAGGTGTAACAAAATCATGGCTTACGTGCCATGCCACCTGTCATGGTTTTGGCTGGGACAGAGTTAATTTTCTTTGTAGAGGCTCACACAATGCTGTGTTTTGGATTTTTGATGAAAATAGTGGTGATGTTTTTGGTTGTTGCAGAGCAGTATTTATATAGANAAAGAAGGAGGAAGGGGGGGACATTGGGAGTGATGGCGTTTGTCTTCCCAAGAAACCATTACACGTGAGGAGCCCTGCTTTCCTGGAAGTGGCTGAACACCTGCCTGCCCATGGGAAGTAGCAAAAGAATTCCTTGTTTTGCTTTGCTTGCGCGCGCTGCTTTTGCTTTACCCAGTAAACTGTCTTTATCTCAGCCCATGAGTTCTGGCACTTCTACCTTCTGATTCTCTCCCCATCCCACCTGGGGAGAGTGAGTGAGCGGCTGTGTGGCACTTAGCTGCCTGCTGGGGCTAAACCACAACACCACCTCTCTTGGGGTCAAGAGACATTTTGACCAAGAACCTGAGGATTGTTCTTTGTTTTCATAGATGTGGTCAGTGTGGTGGAGAAGCTGCCCCTGGATGGCTCATGTTTGATACCATATCTCTGCAGATGGGAGGGAAGCATGGGATCAGAGCATGAACCATGTTATTCTTATGGATAATATAAACACAGCAATGCTGTGGTTGCTGGACACGAAACTCGAACTAATGGGGTGTTAAACAGATGGTTACAGTGGAGTCTTGCTGCACGAGAGTATCTCAGAGGAGCATGGTTACAAAGCAACCACAACTCAGATGGACGTGCCTCTAAAATCAGGACACGGCTGAGGCTTTCCTGGACTGTGGTCCTACATGCTGCATGCTTCTGAGCAGAAGTGTTTGCATCCAGGGCACTGACATGGCTGTGAGAAGCTGTGGCACCAACTTTCTACTCCAGTATTTCGCCTTGCTGGGAGCCGAGATGACAGTGGTGCAAGGCAGTTAGCTCTGTTGGGTTGAGACTGTGTCCTGCTAATAATTAATAATCTTACCTTGCCACTCTTACGTAAATAATTTTATCAGTGGTTTTAATGATAATAGAAGCCCTTGGCAGAAAGTGGATGTGTTGATTATCTGGAGATCTGTTTCTTAATTGAAATAGCACTACTCTATAATACGTTCAATAAACACCCCAAGTACTCGCATCCAGACCATTACTGAAAACACTCAGCAAGACTGGATCTGGCGGCGTTCCCTCTTCAGCTCAAAGGTGAGCTGCTTTAGAAACGTACTGCTGCACCACCTCCACTACCACACCTGCATTACAGATGGCTGAGGCCACTGCTGCTAATGGGAAAGGATGATGGTACCTGCCCACGGGCAGCTTCTTGGAGTGGCCGCTGTGGAGCGGAGGAGTGTAACAGGTGGAGTGGCTCTGGCACAGGCCCCGTGTTGCAGCAAATTGACGGACAGCGTTTTCTGCTATGTCCTTTCATGTCACATGCGAGCAAAGACTTTTCCCATGGAAACTGTAGCATCATTCTCTTCAACAAACAAATAAATAAAAATCAGTAGCTTTTGACCAGGGTAGCTAAGGATTGGAGTGCAGGAAAACTCAGCAGAGGGTTGCAGCTTGGTTCTGCCAAGGATGCAAGGAGGAGGAGAAGGAAAGAGCACGTGGGGGAGCGATGGGGAGGAGACTCTGCAGTCCTTGAGCCATGGTCCTCCAGTCTGGACAGGACCTCCCTAGGTGAGAGCCCATGGGCGATGGGTTTTGTCCTTCCGCAGAGTATGGCAAAACCACTGCGGTTCAGAAATCTATAAGCTGACATTCCTGAAGTAACTTGCAAATGCTCTGGAAAGAGGGGAGTAAGTCAGGGACGGTGCAAAAATCACCAGGGGATTTTCATTCTCATATCTTCCCTGACTATCTCCTGCCACTGCCCCGTGGAATAGGGAGCAAACATCTCATCTAGACAAATGTTTGCCTCCTGTTTGAAGAGGCAGCATTGACTTTTTTCTGCTAAAACCTTATTTTGGACCTTCCCTGTAGAAAAGACTGATCTTTGCGCCCAGCTGTTCTCCAGAGATGTTACAGGCACCTCCCTGCTGAAGTGGACTTGAAGCTTCTTTTCAACAAAAGCCATTGTGGTTTGTGCCTTCTAACAAAAGGCAGAATCTATCTTTCCTATTACTTTATTTATGGAGCCTCAGTTAGAGGTTAGATGGCTGTCATCTTACCTCCGACTAAGTAAGATTTGGAGTTTCAAGCTCAGGGAAGAGGGCATTTTAACGAGGAAGACGGTACCCAGCTCTGGTCTAACAAAAGTCCTGAGAAGCTGGCAAACGGCACGCGGCTGAGACTAAAAGACATCTGAGAAGCAAGTACTTTAACAGATTCGTCTTTTTGCCTCCCTGATGTATGTGTTTGGTTCTGAAATCTTTGTGAGTTTGAAACAAGACCTGAGCCTCTTTTTTGTGTAAGTGAGCAAGATTTCACAGAAAGATGCATTGCTCTCCGGAGGCTGTTTCCAGCCATGGCAATGACGATCTCTTACTTGAGAAGAGATGAAAAGCGAGAAATGTTCGCGCAGGCAGGGAGGAGGAGAAGGATGGTAGCTGAAGGGTGGTGGGGATAACAGCAGAAAGGAAGAGAGTGAATGCACGTCAGAGCACTGCTTGTGCTGGTTGTCCAAGCCCCGTTTGTCTCACTGGTGTTTCCTGTTATGAGCTTTGCAGCTGGTGTGAGGTTACAAGCAGGTAGCTGATGACCCCAGGCAGGTGGGCAGCTGTGGTGGGGTGTCCTGACCTCTCCAGGGTCATGGCATTATGCAAGACAGCTAACAGCAGTTTTCAATGATTTAACACAGACAACAAAAATAACTCTTGTAAAGAGGGAAAGATATTATTCAAAGGAACAGTTTTGGCCATGTTTCTGGATGGATGATGCCTGAATCGTGAGTTATGCGGATACAACTGGCTGAAGTTCAGCAAGCCCTCTCATCGCACAGATGCAACCCAATTTTATACACATGGAGCAAAAGATCAGCCTTGGCAACTCAGAGGTTTCAAAAGATGTTTCAGTTTTCAGGCTATAGCCTAAGAAACCACGACGGCTTCGAGTGTCTAGCGCAGCAATAGCCGGGCTCAGGTTCCCTGTAGGCTGCGTGTCTGCGTGGGGTTTGTCTGCAAATGCCACCAAAGGAGTCTGCGCCATGGCAGAGAGTTAAGTGCCTGGCGGCTACACCGGTGACTTGCGTACGGGTGCGGCGATGTCTCGTGGGACGGGGAAGGCTCCCCGGGTCTGCGAGCTTTGCAGGAATTTCCTGCCAGAGGCGTGTGAAAACGGGACGGCGGTGCAGGGCCGGGCGCCCGACGGCGCGCCGTCCGCTCGGCGGCGCTGCGTGCTGGCTGCCCCGCGGGGCCGCC